>JAODAL010019052.1:0-73059 GCA_025379985.1 Phyllomedusa bahiana
CTGGTACCCTACTAGTGAAAACTGTGGACATGCTCTTTGATTTCCAGCCATCAATGACCATGGGCTTTAAAGTGGTTGTGCCACAAAGAAAAAACCCCTCATGGGTGTTTGCAGCTACTGTGAGCTGACCGTGCATGTGAATGAGGAGGTCGGTGCTTGCAGCCACACTCGGCTGTTTTTGGGAAAAGCTCCCATAGAAGTGAATGAGGAGAATGGTCCAACCCCTTTAAGCCTCCTCCACTTCCCTCTCAACTGCTGTCTGTATATAATAAACCCATACAAAGTTCCTTTTATACCAACAGATGGCAGAGATAATTACATTTAGTCTTTCTAAATCTATAGAAACCAGAGAAGGAGAGCTGCTGTAGCTCAGTCATGGCCAGAGCCAGGGAAGCAGTGAGGAGATGTTTGGGTACAAGAGGGGGTATAAGACCCCATAACCCCTCCCCTCAGTATACCCCCACAAAATACCCTACCAAACCTCTTCACTTTCATCCTGTAGCGTTTTTATTCCTAATACAATTGCAGTTTCACAGAGTCAACCGGAAGTTCAGACTCATGCTGCCTGGTCAGGATGTCGGTGGTTTATAGCAGTGTATAGTATATTTCGCTTCTCTATAACTAGCTGCGCAAATGCAAAGTGCAGGAAAATTTAATGTTTGTAAAACAAAACTAAAATTTCTTAGAGGAGTGAAAAACAATTGCTTATCTGTAAATAAAAGTTTCTTGTTAAGCTATGTTCACAAGGTTTAAAATTGGGACGTATTTTGGCCCTATTTCGCGCTGTACTGCGCTCAATACGGGGCGATATACTCCCGTCCATTAAAGGTAATTTCCACAGTGCTCATAGAGAAACATATGGTTTTCTCCCTCCTCTCCCCCTGCTCGCACAATATCCGCGGGGGGAGATAAGTGACAAAGTCAATTACTAGCAGCGAATCCCGCGGCGCTAGCAATGAACGTCTATGGGGCCGCGAGCTGACGCCCTCCCCCGACCGGCAATTTTTGCGTGTGAACATAGCCTTTGAGATAAAAAATCTCTGCTTCTTCCATGGTGATGTAACTCCCTGCTCTCTGTCTTATCTGGAAGGGAGAGCAAAATGATAACCAGAAAAATGTGTGTGCACTCAGAGCAGATAAAATCTCTCTTACCTCCTATCCAAGGCAATATCAAATGACTAATGTATTTACAAAAAGGCTTTGTTTATCATACACTACATGTTGAAAGCTAATCTTTTTAGTGAAGAAAACCTTTTTAAATTCTTCCAACTGCCTCATTTGAGAGCTTATGAATATGCTGAAATTCCTAAGAATAAGTTGGTCCTTGGCTAATTTGTCCATGCTATCCAAAATATTAAAATTTGGTATCTGTAATTTTTAGTTTTTGTACTTCTGAAACCCCCACCAGCCACAAAGGCTGGTGCTGGAGAGAATACTTGCAGACTGTGACCTTCTTTTCCAGGGCAATTAGACTTTAAAGGACTTTAAAAGTAATTTTAAAGATTACTTGTCTTTCTTGTCATCCAGAGACTTTGTCACAATATTTGAGACAGGAGACAAGATGATTTCCATATACATGATATTCTTAGTGCAATGTATGAGATATTCTGCTGTTATTTGCATCCGTTTTCCTCCATATATTTGAATAATTCACACTATGAAATCGGAGATTTGTTAACAATGTCAGCTTAACTGTTGTGAGTATATATATATATAACAATATGTAAATGGTGGCAAATATCAACTAGGTTCGTTTGAATAAAGGACAATGGAAGAGATCTTAGTTTTAGGTCATCCAATTTGAAAATATAATTTCCCTGTTACTTGAACTGTAGGGAAGAAAGCAGAATTTACAGAATGTGTTGGAATATTCAAAAGGGAGAAGCATAAATCTGTATCTGTCTCATCTCAAGGAAAAAAATTTTAAAAATAGTGGAACTTCAAAAATCATTTATATACTTACACAATTCATATAGTTAAAGGATTATTCTTATTTCATATTATTATGGCATATTGACAGCATATGCCATAAATGTCATATAGGTGCAGTTCCCACCTATAACCAGAGGGGTATCGGGTAGTGGAAAGGGGCCCCCCACCACTTTCTAACAGCTCAGATGCCTTGATCTCACTGACTGCAGCATCTAAGTGGTTAAACACCCAGGATCGAATTTATCTCTGATCCTGGCACTGGCAGCAGGTGCCAGTTGTAATTAATAGCCGCAGGGAGTGGGCTGGCTCCTTAACTGGCGCTATACATCCTTAGCAATGCCATGACATAATAGTTCATCATGTATTATTAGGGGTTTTAACAAAGGAACGTGCCAGGTTCTAGGATGTGACCATGAAAAATCCTCAATTCAACTACATTATCAAAAATAAAGTTACATCCTTTGAAATGTGGTGTGGGCAGTTCTACAGCAGTTCTACAGCAGAGGATTCTGTTGCAGTGGCATGAGTGCTGGAGGTTTGTGAACTGTAGTGCACAAGGCTTCAGGGATCTTGAAGGTTAAAGCTTGTCATTAATTTAGGTAAACAAGCTCCTGTGCTGGAGACAACATTCAGCAAAGAGTAAGTCACCATGGTTGGACAGGTCATCTGGAACAATGAGAGAAGAGAGAGGTGGTTGATAACTCTAGGGAAATTTGCGTGCACAAGTAGTAGATAGAATCTCCTCTATCTCCTAAACAAAGCAAAGTTGGTTGCATCCTTAATGCATTATAGAAAAATATTTAGCTATTTATGCCACATATGGCAGTAATGTTTAAATTATTTAGCATTGGTCATTTTAACAGTATTTGATGGCTGTATTTTGTGGGCAATTGTAGAGAATTATCTTATGGTGATATTAAGGTATGGAACATTTTGGCAAAATTTTTCTGTTTTACATGCATTTTATGCCCGCTTATGAAATTAAAGGACAAGTAGTTATAAAGGAGTGAGTGGGAGACTTTGCTTTTTCTTGTTATTATTGCACTTCTTTTGTCCCATATAAATGGGCACTTTAGTGCATTTATCAGAAATAGTGTTGTGCTCAGGATTCAGGTCAGGTTCAAGGGTCAAAGGAGTTTTTATGGGGTTAACTTACTGGTCTGGTGATACAATGCTCCTGTAGTGGCCTAACTACTGGGTCCTACATCCCCACATTACTTCTGGTTTCTTCACCATAGGCTTACTGTTATAGTAACTAGAAGTGATGTCGGACATCTCATACAACATCACTATCTTTTACAAAAGGTCCAATTATGGTAATACAAAGTGATGTCGATGCAGCGTTCAACATACTTCCATAACCATAACATTGGGACTGTGATAAAGTAACTGGAAGGAATGTTGGGCAGGATATTGGATGGAAGTTTAGACCATAGCAAAAATATTGGTGAACCTGTAAGTTGACCCATTAAAAACCATTAAACAACTCTAGGGATAGTGTAAGAGAAAAGATTTAGGTTGAACTTGTGTCAAAGCAAAGAGGGCCCCATTCAAGAAACACTAATCAGTTTCTAGGCTAAGTTGACAACTGTTTGAATGTTAAGGTATAGTAAAAGGGGAAGAGTCATGAGGAGGCAGTTGAGTGAAGAGTAGCAATTGGGTGCAAGTAGGGTACAGCTGCTGACATCCTGTATAGGTTGACCCTTATCAATCTGTTATGGTTGTAAAAACAGACTTGGCATGCTTTATTCTTTATACTGAAAAAAGAAGGGTTTGGGATAAAATCACTGTCTTATAAGTATTCCATTTGAGAGTTCTCCTGTGAAACCACTCTGTTATTGTGTTACATGAAATCCCCTCCTCTAGTGACTTTATTCCTCAATACCCCTACGGGAATATAAGTTAACGTTACTCTGTAGTGTAATAAAGCAGATTACTTATCAGAGGCTGACCATGGTTACTGCCTGACTTGCACCTTGTAAGCGGGTGATTGATTGGCGGTCAAGAAATTAATTACAATCAGGCAGAATATATAAAAAATGAAAGGTTTATTACCTAAATAGGAATAGAATGATACTTAGCTGCAGTTACAGATGTTATCGATGCATAGTTCGTACAAGGTGAAAAGGGGAGCCCCTCGGTACCAAATGTACCCCCAATTCGTCCGATGACACAGAAAGGGGGGTGCTGGGCGCAATGCCATGCCGAAGCTAACTCTCAATGGCACAAGCATTTTTATCCTAGTCAGAGCTGTTTCACTTAACGCTCAGGATGCCCAAACATAGTATCCCTTATGTCTAAGTTGTATATTCAGCATTACCAGAGACTTCAGAATTATCTGATCATCCATATATGGGATGGTATAAGTGCTTGAGAAGAATTGTATGCCATCAGCTCTGATCAGTATGGTGGGGGGTGAGTCAGCTTTGAACTACTGTGGTAAGGAGCCTTGGTGGAGTGAAAGGCCATTGTTAAATAGGTGTCGGCAGTACAGACTGTCGACATACATTTAAGTTGTCTGTTAGTATGGCTACCAGCCATTCCCGGGTCGGCCTTTCATTGAGAGTAAGCATAGAGCAGGATGGGTGCTTACTCCCCATGGCTCCACTCCGGATTTCCCGGCGGTATATAAGGTCAGCAGGTAAGCTGACTGGGCGGGCTGTATCTCCAGTCTACCTTCTGGGCTGGAGACGTTCACACTGCTGGAAGCCAGTGTCTGCTACACCGTCACCCCAAGGTGCTAGTGAGGGAACTACACCTATGTTTAGTAAGGGCTCCGACGAGCAGGAGTTTTGTTTATGTTCATATGTTTGCTGTGCATGTATTGCCATCCGTTTTTGTTCTGCTGGTGCAATAAACACACGGAAGCAAGAAACCGTTTGTACCAGATATCTGCCTCTGTCTCATGCCTGAAGGACTTGTGAGTGATCCAGAGCTGTGCAAGCTCACAAAATATAAAACTATATATATATAATATATAATAATATATATATATATATATATTTTTAATATATAATAAAATATATAATATAATACTATATAAATATATATATATATATAAAAGAGAAAAAAGCAGCACTTCCAAATATGAAAAAAAATGCGGGTGGCACGCGAGAAAAAGACCAAAAGACTTCAATAGTCAATATCCAAAGAGAAAAACTTGCAGCACTCACTTGGTAATGGTAAAAAACGTAGTGAAGTTTATTCCCACAGAGTTCAAATCGACGTTTCGGCCCCTCTCACAGAGCCGTTTCAAGTAATATAATAAAGACTGGATACAATCTATGTATCTATATATGTATCAAGACACAATTTCTGAATCACATCTAATAAAAGACACTTTATAAAATTTTACTCCAATTACACACTTTACACGCAAGCCTTTAAAGTATTAACGATTGAAGTGTATAAGGCAGAAAGCTTTCAAAAATCCTTCATAACTCCACCCAGTTTTTCTGAAAAATTTCCAGAAATATAAATGGGATATAATCCCTGTTGATACGTTGAGCATAGTATTCCTTGTAATTATAACCAATGGTGATTAAGAAAAGGCCACATTTTATATTTAAAGCAAGCTCCCCAATAGCTAACTTGTAAACATAAAGACAATATTTGAGTTTCTGTATTTCAGTCCTATTCTAATGAAACAAAATCTAATTTTATATTTACATAAACTTATGTAATGAGTGTGACAACTAGATTTTAAAGAGCGGTGCGATATTAAAAATGTGTTTCATAGGCCCCATGTGTTTATTTGTATCATGTCCCACTTTAGAAAACCAGGTTTCAATTTAAAGTGTACCTCCAACTATAACACATCTTTCCATATATCAACAGTACAAGCAAAAGTAATAAACTTTGTAATATATCTAAATAGAGAAAAATGCTTATTTCTCCTTTTACAGCCTCCTTTTCTTACCAACCCCTTTGCTTTCTAATCTGTTCATAAATCACTAAGGGAATCCATCTTCTGGGACTTCAGCTTCACTGACCGCTCAGAAACCCTTCTTCTTGGGGAGAGCACCATACATCCAATAGAGGGAGTCTGAGCTTTCAGCTATTTTCCCACAATGCCTTGTGATATGCAGATCCATAGTGGGGGTGCAAAAAGGCAATTTCAAATCTCCACAAACCTATATGATCTCCCCAGGGGGGAGATATTCCCCTTTCTAAGCCCCTAATTGCCTCCCACCCAGCCAGCCAGCTCTGCTGTGCACTGAGTAGGGGTAAAAACCTCAAAACAGTTGTCTGCAGCTGAACAACACTGTCTTGGCTCACATCCCTTTTGTTTTCTAAAGACTTAGTGAGTCACAAGCAAATTGAGGATTTGTTAAATCCAATAGAGGGTGCTGGATCTTTCAGCTCTTTTCCCATAATGCCTTGTGATATGCAGATGCCTAGTAGGGTGCAAAAAGGCAATTTCAAATCCCAACACACCTATATGGTGCTCTCCAAGGAGAGATATTCCCTTTTCTGAGCCCCCCATTGCCTCCCACCCAGCCAGTTAGTAAGCTAAGCTCTGCACTACACTGAGGAGGAACAAAACCCCTAAAACAGCTGTTTGCAGATGAGCTTGGCTCACATCTAGAGATGGGCAAATCGATTCTAACGAATTGGAATTCGTTTAGAATTTCAGGAAAACTTTGATTCTGAACGAAGTCGAAGTTTGGGGTACTTCGCGTGAACGAAGCGTGTTTTTAATTGATAAAATGGCTGCGAGCACATGGCGTTACATGGGGCAAAGAACTCTGGGAGGAAGAAGGCTAGCCTGAAATGACATGTTCAGAGGTGAAGCCAATCAGAGACCGGCGGGATTCTGTGAGTCACCCACATATAAGCCCGGGGAGCGACGCTCGCAGTTCACATTCCTCTCTCTTTGCCGTGTTGTAGATGCTGCAGCTACTGTAGCTGAGATCTCACACAAAAGAAAGAACTTTTATACAGCAATTTTTGGGGGGTGTCGCAGCTTTTCTCAGAGACTGCTTCTCTTACGTTCTAATTTTGATTTTGTGGGGATTGGAATTAAAAGGGTCCAGTGTGCGTCCAATTCAGCTGCAATGTACATTTTAATGCTATCTGCTCAGTTCTGGAGCACATTGAATATCCAAGGGTTATCTAAAGCCTGTTTTTGCTGTTGTATTCATTTTTAAAGAAAGAGCGTTTTTTCAATCCAAAAATTTTACCTGTAGCATAATTCATACCCAAAGTTAATTAACTTTTTCTCTGTTGTAGTCAGTAAAATACAGTCTTTTTTTAACCGCCACATAGCTGTTAATTTTTGGCAGCTCATTTCTTTTGCGCAATTTATATTCAAGGGTTAATTAAGCGTTTTACTGCTGTTGTAGTGAGTAAAATACACGTCGTTTTAACACGCCACATAGCTGTTCATTTTTGTCAGCTCATTTCTTTTGCGCAATTTATATCCAGGGGTTAAATAAGCGTTTTTTCTGCTGTTGTAGTGAGTAAAATAAACGTTTTTTTTCAACGCCAAAGAAGAAATTTTGCCTGTAGCATAACTTATATCCGAAGGTTAATTAAGCCTATTTGTGCTTTTATATTCAGTAAAATACACCGTGATTTTAAACGGCACATACAATTACATTTTTCCTGGCCATTTGTGGAGCGCAATTTATAACCAAGGGTTACCCAAGCTTGTTAGTGGGTTCATTTGGAGTCAAATAAAAGGGTGTTATTTATCATATACAGATATCTTAAATTAAACAGAGTCTGTAAATTTTGAACAAACAGTATGTCAGACAGAGAGGTGCAGGGCTCTTCACATGCGAGTGGCAGTGGTACAAACATTCCTGGAGCAGGCACAGGTCACAGCACAGTAAAGGGAAGTCGCAGCAGGGGTGACTCGGTGAGGCCAGAACTTTCGGTGTCATGTAGCCGCTGTGTATTGATCAGCAACCCAAGGGTTCTTAATTGGTTGACTAGGTCATCCACTTCCTCCCAGATGACATCTGACAACCCTAGCTAACAGTCGGTGGGTTCGTCAGTTTACAACTCTTAGTTGGAAATGGCCCCGGGGGAACAGTCAGCGCCCCTCACCTGTCCTCAACCCGTCTCTGTCCTGTTCAGTTTCCCTCAGCCAGAAACTAGTATGTGGTCTGGGCTCAGCCCACTATACAGCGGGGGAGAACAATTTGAGGACAGTCAGCAGCTACTTGGCAACGAAGAGGTGGGGCAGACATCCCCTGCTTCTTGCAGTATTGATGTGGAGAGAGGCATGGGAGGTTTTTTTGAGAGCGGTCAGCCAAAAACCGTTGAGGAGGACAGCAGTGACGATCAAACACTTATGAAGTATAAACGTTGTGGTTTGAATCCAGTTTCTGCGTTACACCAGTTTGTTCAAATGCACCGTATGGAACTTGAACTATAGGAGACCATAACTACAGGGGATGTTTTGGGTGCTTATTTTGCATTCTGGGGCCATTGTTGAGGAATTCAGTACAAAACTGGAATGGAACAGAACAAAAAAGAAGCAAAAGCAAATGCTGAAAAACTGGCTTTTATGAACTTCTTCAGTATGAAGAATGTGAATCGTATGCCCAAACTTACAGAAACCAAAAATAAAAGCCCTTTCCCTGGAGGCCCTCCCCTGTTACCGGGTGGAAACAAATTACTTTCCACACAGATTTCAAGTGGTTTAAGAAAGCAAGTTAATAAACATTCATTTGTTCATGAACAGATAACACAGTGATAAAGGAAAAGTGTGCTGAATTATTATCCAGGTGTCCAGATTTTGAAAGCTGTGGAAATCCTTTAGCTGCATTGTAATGGAAAAAGCTCCTAAAACAACCGCCTTCAAGACTATAAAATAAATAATACTAATAATAATTTTTAGAGCCTATAGGAAAGGGGTTTCCTTCAGCCTCATCTGTCTATCCGTGTACCGTACCTTTTGCCTCCGTCCCTTGACCACAAACCTTGCCGGCTATCCTGACCTTACACTTTTCCCCGACTCCGAGTTTGACTTAGGATTTTGTACCTCGCTACACCTTGGCTGCCACCGCAAGCAAGTCATGTCAGGGGTAGCGACCTGGTAGACTCCCACCGCAGCAAGTCCATCCCGCTTTGCGGCGGGCTCTGGTGAAAACCCGGGACCTACTTAGACCCCGCTCCCTGGCGTGGCTATTGCCATCGCTTGCGGTGGTCCAGAGGATCCACTACCGCTGTACATGACAACATGAAGCAGTGGAATGACGTTATTCATCCCGTAGTCCTGGCGACTGACAAATAACACGTCCGCATGAAAGGGCCTGAGCAAACAGCAGGTGTCACGCATGAGCTGCCACTGGCCGACATTAAAATTACGCAAGGGTGTACTCCTGTCTGCTTGGATCATCAATAAATCATTAATTTCCTTTCTCTTTTCATAGAGTCTTTCCCAACATATGGGGGCCCGGGAATTTCCCAATGTTTGGAAATGTCACATATCAGCCTATGTTGGGGAGGCCGGTCTGCCGCTGCAGCTTAAGGGGGGTGTGCTTGGGGTGTAAGAACGGCTGAAGTCATGCAAAGTTTCCTGGCCATTTTTAGAATATCTTGAAGATGGGTGCAAGACTTGAACAACCAGATTGAACATGTATGCCATGCAGGGAGCATGGCTCAGCCCTCTTCCTACGCAGTGCGGACACCATGTTCTTTTCATCGTCTGTCACAACGGTTCTAATTTTAAGTAGTCGCGGAGAAAGCAACTAATCGATGACAACTTGCATGACCCGGAGTATTTCCTCCCGTGTGTGACTTCGTTCTCCAAGGGGAATACTCCTGTCCAATTGGATCATCAACAATCGTTAATGGCCTTTCTCTGTTCATCAATTTCTCATTGTTCATAAATGTATCCCTGTTAATATATTTATTCCTGTTCATCAATTTCCCCCTGTTCATCTGTTCCTGTCTGCCTGTGTACATGACCTTTCTGCTACGTTACCTGACCTCGAATCTCCGCCGCCTGCCCTGAACTGTTGACCTGAACTTTGACTACGAGTTTCGTCTTACAATTCGGTACCTGGCTGCGCCTTGGCTGGGATAGTGACCTGGTAGGACTCCCGTCGCAGAAAGTCCATTCTGCCTTGTGGCGGGCTCGGGTGAAAATCTGGACCTACTTAGACCCCCCCTCCTTTGGGGTGGCCCGCTAGCCCACCACTTGCGGTGGTCCAGAGGAGCCACTACCCGTGTCGTTACAATTGCAGAAGTGAATGCCAAGTTACCTGGCCAGTTCTTTGAATGGTGCAGAGTCCACCATTTGAAAAGGGAGGGACTGCAGTACCACCAACTTGGACAGGAGCATGGTCAGCTTCTGCACTTAGGGATGGCTGAACGCATACTGCTGTCTCTTGGCAATCGTCTCGGTGAACGACTGCTGTCTCCATGAGTGCTGAGGAGCAGGAGTATCTGGACCGGTAGATCATGGAAAAGACGGAGTTGTCTTCGGCAGAGGTGGTGAAGCCTTGACTGCCTGAAATGGGAGGCGTGCCACTGGGTGCTACTGCTGTTGGGACAGGATGGTCCACCACATCTGAAACACGTATGGTGACACTGCATGATATTGATGCAGTGCCTTGCTGCCAACGTTAGGTCCCTGGTCATGCTTTACTTTCTGGCCACAGATTCGACATATAGCCATGTTCCCCTCCTCTGGTGTCTTAGCAAAAAACTGCCACACTGCCGACTAGTTGATTTTACCACCAAAGCGCTGACCCGGTGTGCCCCTGTGCTGCTAATTTCTGTGAACTGCAAAGCGGATGGTCTAAATCGTGGCCGTTTGGCTCCCAACCTTGCACTGCTGCCACCCTGCTGACTCCCGGCCACACTACCGACTTAAAGGCTGCGCCACTGCCTGACACGCAAGCTGCCGCTCTCTTCTCCAATTTATAATGATGAAAGCCCTATAAAACTGTTGGTCTTGGTCAGCTCATAGCATCACATGGCTTTCAAAACCACCAGTATGCTGATGACATCCAACTTTACATCTCCGGCCCAGACATTAACTCTCTATTGTCCAAGATCCCAGATGTCTGTCGTCCAAATCCTCCTTCTTCTCCTCCCGTCTCCTAAAACTTAATGTAGAGAAAATGGAAATGCCGGGGCAATGGGTAGTCGAGGGTAGGCGACCCCCCGTAGGGGCCACTTCATCCCCAGGGAGAAAAGGGGGCACAAGGAGGCATGGAGTGGGCTGATATTTCAATGGGGGGCACTTTATGCCTTGTTTTAACTAGGGCACCAGAATACCTTGTCCCAGCCTTGCTTGCTTCACCCGGGCTCCCAATGAAATTGGCTACATCGATTAGTGTTTGCCTGTCACCGCCTCCTCCTCAACGTGTCCGCTGTACAAAGCCTGACCGCTCGCAACATAACCCCCCATTGCAACTCTCCCCTCACTATTGCCTGCTTCTGCAAGAAGCAGCAGATGTCTTCCCCACCTCTTTTTCTGCCCACTGTTCCCCAAATAGTTGGGCCTCACTGTTATAGGGGGCGCAGAGGCCACAGGCACATAGTAGGGTTTTCTGGCTGTGGGAAGCGAACAGGACAGAGGTGGGTTGAGGACAGGTGAGAGCCCCTCACCTGCTCCCGGGCCATGCCAACTAGGGTTTGTGGTGTCAAACCCAACCGACTCTTGGCTGGGGTTGTCAGATTCATCTGGGAGAAAGTGTATGACCTAGTGTGTGGTCAACACATGGCCGATAGATGACACCGGATGCTGTGGCCTCGCAGGGTGACTCCTGCTGTGACGTCCCCTTACTGTGCTGTGATCTGTGGCAGCGCCGGTAACCTACTACTGTGTTCTTTGACGCTATGATAGGATCTTAGCCCTCAGCTCGTTTCTTTCCAGCTGGCGCTGACGTTACCTTGTCAGACTGCGTTCCCACTTCAGTTTTTTGGTCAGTTTTGCCCCCGTAAGTGCCCAGGGAATTGAAGGGTGAAGCGATTCTAATAGCGGCGGCAGTCATTTGCGTGTCATACTAAAACACCGCATTGTATTTAAGACCAAACCAAGCTCCCTTGCATATTAAGCATTGGTACAATGTTCTACAGCACCCTGCAGGCTCTGTGCAGCCTGGAAATAGCTGTTTTTTAACGCGATTAGTTCTGAAGTAATTCGGAACTAAATGGATTTTGTTGGAAAATTCGTCGAAGTCGGCGAACCGAATTTTTGAGAAATTCGCCCATCTCTACTCACATCCCTTTTGCTTCCTAAAGACTCAGCAAGTCACAAGCAAATTAAGGATTTGTTACATCCAATAGAGATCGTTTCAGCTTTCAGCTCTTTTCCCATAATGCCTTCTGAGAGCTCAGGTAACATAGAAGCCTAAAATAAGGGGTAGGAGTGGTAGGAATACTCATAGAGGTGGTATGGGTTGTATAGTGAGTGTCTTATCTCGTCTCAGTGGTGGATTCACTGCTGCACTGTTACTTAATTCTGTTAAATCTCCTCTGTGGTCCTGTTTGTATTAGAGAGTATCTTACTTTCTAACCCTCCTCTCTCCTTAGACTGTTATAGGCAGCTGAAACCTGAGCTCCATTTATTTAATTCATTTATATAGCAGTGTTATATTTAACAGTGCTGTGGAGAGATTTGTCATAATTCCCATTGGTCCATGTCCCTATTGGGGTTCACAGTATAAATTCCAGATTAATCTATGTCTTTGGAGTTTCAGGGAAACTGGAGTACTTTAAGGAAATCCATGGAATATCAGGGAGAACAGATGTTGTATCTTGCAGATGTTGTCATTGGTGGGATTTTTACCTAGGACTGCAAGTCAACAGTCCTAACCACTGAGCCACCCTGCTGCCATAATCTGTCAGTCAAACTAAGGTTCTAGGAGCAAATAAAGGAAGGAGTGAATAGATAAGAAAGCAAGAGGAAGGAGAAAAGAAGGTGTTTTTAGCGGAGGTATGCTTTAAATGTTTGTCGTATCTATAGAAATTAGTATGCATTTCCATTCATTGAGGTCACTTTAGGTAATAATGTACAATGTGAATGAAAAGCTTAAACAGTGGTCAATCAAGTTACAGTGGCATTAGATTACAATATTTACAATTACTTTATAACCAATATTGTTCCTGGGACATGAGAACTTAAAACCAAATCTAAAAGCAATGTTAATCTTTGCTACTTGTGATTGGCTGGAAGATCCATCAAGTAGATCTATGCAATGGCTAATTTAAGACTTAAGTATAGTAGTCCTTATCAGAATTATAGTTCAGTACAGCAAGACATAGATGGCCAGGCTCAGACTGGCCCACAGGGGAGCATGGGAATCCCCTGGGCTCCTAGGCATGTTGAGAGACTGTGCATGGCAGGCCTAGGGGTGCTTTTCATGGAGAAATGCACAGAAAAAGAAGTAGAAAGCAAGAGTCATGTGCAACCCCAAGATTCAGCTTTGTTGATGGGCCCCAAGAACCATTTCTACTCATGGGTCCAAAAAATCAACTCCACTGATGGGCCCAGGGGCGTTGCTAGGGTCCTGAAACATCTGGGGGGGGGGGGGGGGCAGGGCCCTCTGTGTTTCATTTTGCTCAGTATGGCGGGGTTCACATAGTATTTTTCACGCCACATCGTGACCTGTGCCATGGATTTTTACAGATAAAAAAGTAGGTTTCTGTCGCTAATTTTCCACAAATTTCACAAACATCCAGTGCATTATCTCAGCAGTCACTGTACAATGAAAGCCAGCACTGAAAAAATTGACTTTTTAAAGCCACTCATTTATGTACAATAGTGTAACACCTCTAAATACTATGGTCACCAGATAATACACCTATACATGAAACAGATATACCACACATATTACCGTCATACTGTTACTATAACAATTTCATAAATACCAAGAACATCAGTACCAATTCTACCACTGCATAAGGACCAAATAATACTGCCAGACCATGAGCACATGCAAGCACCACATAGTGACTACCATTTGTACATAGGCTGTACAGACATAGAAGTGATTATAGTGTAGTTACAGGCAGTGTGACTTTTATTCTGATTGAAGTGGTCGTCTTCTCCTTATTTTTTTCCTTTCGGCCTGGACCAATATGATGACTTCTCCTGGAGAAGTCTGTGCAGAATTTACCAGACACACATCTTAGAATCTTCACTTTTCCAACAGCTCCTTACCCGTTCTCTATTTCTATACAGTCATAATTTTTGTAGTGTTTATATTAAATATGTTTATAGGCTCCCCCATAAGGAGGTAGGTATATAAGTCCCCTCCTTAGTTAGGTAGCTGTTTATAATGCCCCTCCTTAAGCAGCTTTATATAATGTCCCTCCGTAAATAGGTAACTGTATTTATTGCCCCTCAGTTAGGTTTCTTTAAATAATGCCTCTCAGTTAGGTATATATTGCTTCTCCATTAGGTAGATGTATATAATGCCCCTCGGTAGATATATAAAATGCCCCTCGGTAGATATATATATAATTCCTTAGGTAGAAGTATATATTGCCCCCAGGTAGAAGTATATATTGCCCCTTAGATAGAAGTATATATTGCCTCTTAGGTAGAAGTATATATTGCCCCCAGGTAGAAGTATATATTGCCCCCAGGTAGAAGTTTATATTGCCCCCAGGTAGAAGTATATATTGCCCCCAGGTAGAAGTATATATTGCCCCTTAGGTAGAAGTATATATTGCCCCCAGGTAGAAGTATATATTGCCCCCAGGTAGAAGTATATATTGCCCCCAGGTAGAAGTATATATTGCCCCTTAGGTAGAAGTATATATTGCCCCAGGTAGAAGTATATATTGCCCCTTAGGTAGATGTAAATATTCACAGTTATACTGATCAACTCTATGGGTCAGATACACACTGCTGACCCATGATTAAGCTGATCAATATAACTGTAGACTGTCAGCTCTGTAGGTCAGGGTGAACCACAGAGCTGACAGTAATGCTATGTTAACACGGTGTATTTGCAGTGCGTAATAACGCCCCGCAATAACGCCGTGTGGCCGGGGGCGGGGCGGGAGCGGGGGCGAGTGCGGGGGGCCGGCACCTCGCCGGCCCATAGACTTTCATTACCAGCGGCGCGTATACGCCACTGGTAATTCACATGTCAATTATCTCCCCCCCTCAGCGTATTCGCCGAGCAAGGAGAGGAGACGTAATCCATAGTTCTCTATGAGAACTGTGGATTACCGTAATGACTGGGACGTATTCAGCCCGTAATTTGCGCACTCTGGCGCGTAATTATGGACTGAAATACGTCCAGTTTTAAGCCGTGTGAACATGGCCTTACTGTGCAGGCAATTTATACTGTTTCCCTCCAAAAATGACAGTGTCATTTATACCCAGCTTAGACCCCAGCCTAACTATAAATACCTTGTAAGGCTGTAGGCTGCTCTGTGTGGGCTCTCCGTGGCTGGTGGAGGAGGAGCCGGCGCCCAGGTCTCCCAGGCTGGAGGAGGAGTAGCCGACACCCGGGGCCTGCTGGCTGGAGGAGGAGGAAGAGCCGACGCCCGGGGCTCACTGTCTGAAGGAGGAGCCGACACCCAGGGCTTGCAGGCTGGAGGAGGAGGAGCCGATGCCTGGCTCTCGCAGGCTAGAGGAGGAGGAGCTGAAACCCGGGGCTTGCAGGATGGAGGAGAAGGAGCCGGCATCCAGGACTCACTGCAGCCTTGCTCCTCCTCCTCTTTTACAGACAGCCCCAGCACACAGCCGGCAGCATAGGAGATACGCTGCTCTCCTCCTGACCCTGCTCTGTGCACAGCTTACAGGAAGCCCCGGCGGCGGCGCACAATGAATACAGTAGTCGCCCGCGCCGCATCGTTGGTTCTCATACAGAACAACAATGCGGCGCCGCGTTACTGTATTGAATGAGGGTCGGCTGGGAACGAAATGTTCGGGGCAGCAGGCAATATATCCGGGGCACGAGCCCCGAATGAATCTGCCTAGCGACGCCCCTGGATGGGCCCCAGACACCCCAGTCCAACACTGCGTATGGCCATATTCCTGTGCTAGGGTGAGCTGCTCCTTTAGATACCAGATAAGGGCAGTTCAGTATTATTTTTTTTCCACGTATAGTGTGTACTGATCAGGAACCTCATGAAGTTCCTGTCCTCACTAGAAGAAGTCCTTCATTAGTCTAAAGTAATTCATTATGGCATTTATCTTTATAGTCATCTGCATATTTTTTTTAATCCTCATATTTTCTTATTTTGTGTGACATTTTTGACCTTCCAGAACCATTTTCTAATTTTCCCTAGTAAAGTCTCTAGAGTTATGGTCTAAAGTTACCATAAGTTTTGTTTTTATTTACTCATCTTGGAAGGAATTAATATATTTTGAGGGCACAAAAAAGGAAGTGCATGCTGTCCAGAAATAGTATTATTCCTGTCCATGGGCTGAATATAAGGCTCTGTCAATGGGCAGACAGGGATCTTTTTGGAAGAAACAGAGAAATAGACCATTTCTAATCATGGACTGCCCTTTATATTTGATGTGCAATGAAAAAAGTTACAGTAACTCAATGCATGTCTGTAGTTAAATCAAATCATTTCTGAACTCTCATCCTTAGGGCATTTGTGCATTCTGTATGAATATTCCATAGTGGCTAGTAGCTATGCCCGGTCTTGAAGAGGTATGCTTACAGTACTTACTGTTCGACTCGACCTCGAACTTTTTCCTGTTCGCTCATCACTAATCAAGACTCCTTGCTGGATATTAGTTGCCATTTTTTGAATCATACTCTTCCGTGATAGTACTTCTACATTGTGATTTAGTGAGGAGGAAGAGGTCAACTTCACTGCATCATTGACTGTACATGTATTGCCCTTAATAGCTGAATCTTGCCTCAGTATTATTCCAAAATTACAGTAAGTAAAGTAACAATGCATACTGCTTATAATTTTTCTCACAGGTGCACACCCTAACGAAAGGCTTCATTAAATTATACATTAAAACAGAGCATGCTTTAGTCGTCTAAGTTTAATTAATTGTCCGATTTGAGGAGGAGTGTGTCTGCTGAATTGACTTTGATTAAACAACACAGAATAAGATTGATCGCATTAAACAACAAATGCAATTTTGGTTCTGCACTGCTCACTTTTTGTCCTCTAAAAGCAGAAATATTCATAAAAAGCAGCGGTTCATTTGGACAGTTAGTCTATTCTCCCTCAGTTTTATAGCATTTTATGAAAAAGAGCAGAGCCGAAAATGAATGGTTTAACTGTAACTATACAGGGGCCATTTAACGGACTTGTTGTTTGCCCAAGTACAGAACAATACTGTGTGTTCCATCATGATTAATAGTTTCCTTGTCAGCTCCCTTTAATTTGAAACTTGCTATTTGCTTCTGTTTCTTTGTTGGAGACTCAGGTACTTTCGTGTGACATACACATTGGCAGTCTATTCATACTCTGTTGGAAAGTAATAACACAGTGTCCTTTCTTGTTCCTTAGATAGGACAATTATACATACCTTTAGTTCTGTCTTAAAGAAAAGTGTTCTTTTTCTCCTTTTTTTTGTATACCTCAATGCTTAAGATCATAAACATATTTAATTAAAGCAGAAAAATTGACAATTAGGAACACATTTGCATGTTTCTATAACTATTTAAGATTGTATAAGGGTCCTTTTCTGGGCCTCTCACCATTGTGTTTGATTGAAGCAGGCTTGGAACTCTTTAACTCTTTAAAAACAAGCAAAATATATATATATACACACACACACACACACATATATATATATATATATTATATATATATAATATTATATATATAATTATATATATATAATATATATATATTATATATAATATATATATATATATATATATATTATATATATATATTGTGGGGATCTTCCCATGGGTCCATGCTAGACAGAAATACATAGACTGGACATGAGGACGTCAGGTAATTCAAGGCCCAAAGAGCCAAATAATCTGGGCCCCTATGTCTATTGCAGGTTTTGATCTTGCACTACATTACACTTACTAAAACTAATTATGACCCCCACTAAGAGAAGACACCAATCCAGTCCTTGTTTACTATTACAACAATCCTTGCACATTGTATTTAGCTGACAAAGTCGTTTATTGGGTGGTGCTCATATCGCTACAAACTTTGAAAACTATTGGTACCATCATTTTTTATACCTATTTGCTTAGGCCAGGTTTTCTGTTCTGTCACAGGAGCAGAAAAAAAAAAATAATGGCAGCGCCAGGTCCTTTACTTGACAGACAGCA
This sequence comes from Phyllomedusa bahiana, assembly GCA_025379985.1. Classification (NCBI taxonomy): domain Eukaryota; kingdom Metazoa; phylum Chordata; class Amphibia; order Anura; family Hylidae; genus Phyllomedusa; species Phyllomedusa bahiana. The sequence continues at coordinate 18,132 of JAODAL010019052.1, forward strand.
ATGTCACCAAATGAACTGCATTGACTATAATGGGTCCATCCTTTGAAAGAAAAATATAACGCTTCATGCAGCACTATGTTTGATGGAATCTGTGGTAGAAGTCCCCAACAGAACCTCCAATGCAGATACGAATCGAGTTTTGGGTTTCCACACCAGCCTTTTATGACTTCTAGGCTTTGCCCCACTAACTGCAGACTGGATGGCCGAGAACCTCTAGGTATCCATGAAGTGACTATAACGATGTAGCTAATAGAATTCTATCTTGTCTGCCCAAATCTGCATGCATATATACAGAATCTCACAAAAGTGAGTACACCCCTCACATTTTCATGGGACAACACTGAAGATATGACACTTTAATACAATGTAAAGAAGTCAGAGTAAAGCTTGTATAACAGTGTAAATTTGGTGTGTCCTCAAAATAACTCAATACACAGCCATTAATGTCTAAAACGATGGCAACAAAGTGAATACACCCTTAAGTGAAAATGGACAGATTGTGCTCAGTTTATCAATTTCCCCTCATGGTGTCACGTGACTCATTGGTATAACAAGATCTCAGCTGTGAATAGGGACAGGTGTGTTAAATATGGTGTTATCGCTCTCATACTCTCTCACACTGGTCACTGAAAGTTCAACATGGCTCCTCATGGCAAAGAACTGTCTGAGGATCTAAAAAAAAGAATTGTTGCTCTACATAAATATGGCCTAGGATGTAAGAAGATTGTCAATACCCTGACATTGAGATGCAGCACAATGGCTAAGACCATATAGAGGTTTAAAAAGAAAAGTTCCACTCAGAACAGGTCTCGCCATGGTTGACCAAAGAAGTTGAGTGCACGTGCTCAGTTTCACATCCAGAGACTGTCTTTTCAAAATAGATGTATAAGTACTTCAAGCATTACTGCAAGGGTTAAAAAGATGGGAGTCGGCCTGACAGTGTTCAGACCATATGCTGAACACTACATCAAATTGGTCTGCATGTCTGTCGTCCCAAAAGGAAAGATGATGCACAAGAAAGCCCGCAAACAGTTTTCTGAAGACAAGCTGACTAAGGATGTGGATTCCTGGAATCATATCCTGTAATCTGATGAGACCAAGATAAACTTATTTGGTTCAGATGATGTCAAGCATGTGTGGCGGCAACCACTCGAGGAGTACAAAGACATGTGTGACCTGCCTACAGTCAAGCATGGTGGCGTGAGTTTCATAGTTTACTGCTGCATGAGTGCTGCCAACTGTGGGGAGCTACAGTTCATTGAGGGAACCATGACTGACAACATGTACTGTGACATACTGAAGCAGAGCATGATCCCTTCCCTTCAGAAATTGGACCACAGAGCAATATTCTAATATGGTAACAACCCCAAACACATCTCCAAGATGACATTGCCTTGCTAAAGAAATTGAGAATAAAAGGTGATAGACAGGCCAGGCATGTCTCCAGACTTAAACTTTGAGCATTGTGGGGCATTCTCAAATGGAAGATGGAGGAGCGCAAGGTCTCTAACATCCACCAGTTCCATGATGTCGTCATGGAGAAGTGGGAGAGGATTACAGTGGCTGCAACCTGTGAAGCTCTAGTGAACTCCATGCCCAAGAGACTTAAGGCAGTGCTGGAAAATAATGGTGGCCACAAAAATATTGACACTGGGAATAATTTGTAAATTTTCACTTAAGGGTGTACTCACTTTTGTTGTCAGTTGTTAAGAAATTGAAAGCTGTGTGTTGAGTTATTTTGAGGGCATGCCAAATTTACACTGTTATACAAGCTGTATACTGACTACTTACCATTGTATCATATCTTCAGTGTTGTCCAATGAAAAGATATAAAAAAAATTACAAAAAAGTGAGGGGTGTTCTCACTTTTGTAAGATACTGTATGTGTATCCTGCTGAAAGCAGACTACCCCAGTAAAGTGAATACCAGGTGGTCATTATAGTTGATCAACACTATTTTTACCACTGTACTGGCATGTCTTAAGCTCACCAAATATGAGCTATCGCTATCACACTTTTACAGTTTTTATTAGACAGTCTCTGTATAAACAACCAGGCTTTTCTTAAGCAACACCCCAGAGGCTTTACTGTGCATGCTCGCTCTGGTCCTCTGTATACCTACAGAGTGAGTCAAAAGTCCTAGGACACCCTTTTATTTCATGAATGAAAGGGAAGATGACATATCTCAATTCCCAAGCAAGTAATGGGTGAGAGGGCCAATCTTTTAGGCTATCTCCGGTACATGGCCACCATCTTGAAAGGCGCCATTTTGGATCAAAGGCACATTTTTCAAATGGGAAGGTGATCATGTAACATATGACTTGTATCAGAAATCAATTGCTGTAATCAGATTTGCAACATTTCTTGTGGTTCAAAAATTATCAACATAGGAAGTTGTCATGCAGGTGCATAATTATCATGTCCAGCGCCTTCATCTTTGTTTTTAGCACCAAGGACAACACATTAAACACGTCAAATAGATGGTGTATTTGCATCTTTATGTGTTGATAACTTTTGAACCACAAGAGATATTGCAAATTCGATTGTGTCAACTGATTTCTGAGATAATTTTGGTCTTTGTTGATATGCTACATGACTACCTTGGAAAAACTTGCCCTTGATCTACAATGACAGCTTTCAAGATAGTGGTCATGCGCATTCCCTAAGGAGTGGGAACATGCACGCCGGCACAGAGCAGAGGACCACAGCTGAGCTGGAGCATGGGGGAGTATCATGTGTGGGACACACAAGTGCACCTGCTACCCGGCGTGAGGGCCTCGTGACACTATGAGATGAACGTTGATTAGTTGCTATGGGCAACAAAGACATCTTACCGATCCTTTTGAGGAAGGATGTAAAGTTGGATTCAGCAATTCACCCCTCCACCAGTCGATGTCACTTGCAAGTAGGTAAAAGGAGTAGAAAGAGGAAAAGCCCTTTTTCTAGGGGGAGTGGTTTGTTCAGTGGCAGCTGGAGAAAGAGAAGAGAGTTGAGGAGGGTGGTGAGATCTCTGGAGAGTAAGAGGATACAAGCTATTATTTCTGTAAAACCTGAGTGATGTAGTGTAGATCCAAGGACAAGTGCCAAAAACTGTTTGTACAAGGACAAGGGGAAATTATGTATAGGTGGAGAGGGAGACTCTCATCCCATTGGTGTGCTGCCAAGGAATGTGTCAAAAATGAGGTTGCAACCAAAGGCAGTTCCCAGCAAACACTGGGAGAAAAGAGACTTTTGTTGATAAACCTCCATTGCGTTACCACTGGTTTTGTGTTTGCACTCAGAGCTTGCCAGTTGTACACATGGAGTAGTCGGCAGGATATAGAGTGTAATAGTGAGCCCAGAAAAGAGTGCCAGTGGAGTGCAAACATCCGCATCCATTCCAGTGACCAACCTGATAAACACTTTACCTGGTTTGATGGAGGAAATCTGCTGGTGGGAGTCTAAAAGGAAAGATCGGAGAATGTAGCCCACTTGAATAACATGGCACCACATCTGAAAACAGAACTAGTGCTGAGAACCTTGAAGGGGAAGCACAAAAGATGGTGGTGCTGAAACCAGACCATCAAAGAGAGCATGAGAGAGAGATTAGATTGTGAACTTCTTGGAAAATCTGTATGGGCAACTGTACATGGAAGGCTGGAGCCAGAAATTCACCCCTCCATCAAACTGGAAAGAGGGATATAAAGAGGAAAAGCCTAGGGTTCTTAAGGGGGAGGGGAGTTAGATCAGTGGTAGGTGAAAAAAAAGAAAAGAGTTGAGGAGGGTGGTGAAATCCCCTGAGAGTTAGAGAATGTAGGCTAATATTTCTGTAGAACCTCAGCGGTGTAGAGACAGGGACAAGTGCCAGATATGAACTGACTTTACCAGGAGATAGGGAGACTACGTCTGGACGTAGAGGGAGACTCCTGAATGTGTCGAAGTCTAGGCTGTTCCTGGCAAATCATGGGTAAAAAGCTAAGAGACTATTGTTCTTATTTTTGTAAATAAACCTCCTTTGAATTACCACCGTCTTTTTGACTGCACTCGGAGCTCGCTGGTAGTAGAAGGAAATGACTCCTAAATTCATACAACTTAACTCCTAGTGGTCCAAGCCTATTTTTTTCATTCTTCTACTACCACTAGAGATGGTGCGATTTTTCAAAAAATCTCGGGTGTCGTACTTCGCCGAATTTTCCGACAAATTGTTTTCGGTCCGAATACTTCGGCACGAATTTTTCACTTTAAAAAAACAGCTATTTCCAGGTGCCCAGAGCCTGCAGGGTGCTGTTGAAACGTTATGTGCCATGCTTAAATATGCAGGGGAGCTTGGTTTTGGTCTTCATTAAATATGTTGTGTTTTAGTATGACACGCACATGACTGCCGCCGCTCTTAGAATCGCTTCAATAATAAAATGCCCTTGGGCACTTTATGGGGGCAAAACTGACCAAAAACTGACAGGAAGTTAGGCCTGATAAGTCCATGGCAGCCAAAAGCTGGAAAAAAACAAATGAGAGTCAAGGTGGCCTACATTAAGTGGACAGGAGTGTGGATTCGGTGTCGGCGGCAGCACAAGCAGCATGAGGTCAGACAGTGGCCACAATGACATTCTGGAAGTGGCCAAAACTGTACCAGGGTCCGCAGAGTTGCACAAATGACACAGTGTGGAGGTCAACGGTGGCAGCAGCAGAGGTCAGGCAGTGGGCACAATGACAAATTCTGGAGTGGCAAAAAAGGCAGTAGGCCAAAGAGTGGTACATGGACACTGTGTGGAGGGGCACGGCAGGAGCAAACAGCAGCGACTTAAGGTTCAGGGGACAGTGCACATGACACAGTGTGGAGGGCACGCAGCAGCCACATCAGCACAGATGAGGTCAGGACAGTGGGCACAAGACAAATTCTGGAGGTGGCAAAAAAAACAGGAGTAGGCCACAGTGTGGAGGGCACGGCAGCAGCCACGGCAGCAGCATGAGGTCAGACAGTGGGCACAATGAAACAGTGGGTATATAGTAGGTAGTATATGCGTGGAGGGCCACGGCAGGAGTCACAGCAGCAAGCATGAGGTCAGAGAGTGGCACAATGGAATTTCGCAGGGTGGCAAAAATAGTATTAGGCCACAGAGCGGCTCAATGATGAGAGCGGAGAGTCACGGCGGGCAGCAGCATGAGGTCAGGCAGTGGCAAATGACAGAGTGTGGAGGTTGATGACAGGAGCAACAGCGATGAGGTCAGGGAGTGGCCAATGACATTCTGGAGTGGCAAAACAGCTTACCAGGACGCAGAGTGGCTAAATGACACAGTGTGGATGTCACGGCAAAGCAACAGCAGCAAGCAGCATGAGCACATTGTGTGGCACAATGACAGAGTGTGAGGTGGGTGGCAATACCAGTCCTGGTAAAGACGGTGGTAGGCAGATGTGAGAAATATCAGCAGATGTGTGGCATCAGGGCGGGGTGGCGGATCAGAAATAGTGGTCTGGAGGCAGGTAGTTTGAACCCAGGACTGACGCTAAGGCATTGGTGTGTGGAAATCCTGGCGATCCAGCCTGATTCATCTTGACAAAGGTCAGTCGTTCAACATTTCCGGTGGACAAGGGGTTCTCTTTAGGGTAACGATGGCCCCGCCGCACTGAACACCCGCTCTGATGCCACATACTGGCCGGGCAGGACAGCTTCTCCACTGCAAACTCGGCAAGTTGCGGCCACACATCAGTTTGGATGCCCAGTAGTCCAGCTGGATTCTTCCTAACTGGGGTGGGGACAGGTGCTGTCCAAGTAGGCCACAAACCTGTTGGTTCAGGGAATGCTCCAATGTTGCTGTGCTGCTGCTGGTGGAATGCCTCTCACTAGGCGGGTGAAGGAGAGTGCTCATTTGTGACTCCAGACTTAGGTTACTGTGATGGAGCTGGGTACTGATCCTACCCCCCCACCTTCCCCAGCAGCCGCGGCAGTGTGTGAGCGCTATGAGGAACCCCCCGGTTCGGACCTGTACTGAGGAGGACGATGCCGCACATTGGACAGCGGCCACTGATTACGGAGGATTTCCCTATAGTATTGGAGTTTTGTTTCCCTTCAATAGTGGGAAAAAGGCTCCCATTTGGACCGGTAGCGAGGGTCAATAGGGTGGAGAGCAGAAGTCATCTCTGCCGGATGTTACTGACTATTAGGCTGTCATTGCCAGCAAATAAGCATGCTGCGGGACATCTGCACAGTGACTCGAGGGGCACCCCTCTGCCTCATTTCCCATGTATACTGCCACGGTGCTTGGGAGTCATCTGGCTCGTCTTCCTCATTCCATCACCTCCTCCAGCTGCTCCTGCTCATCCTCTCTTGCACTGGGTAGAAAATCCCTCATTTCAACAGGGGAGGTGGGGGGGAGTGGTGAAAGCAATGTTCTGCTCCAATGTTCTTCCTTCCTCCCCTCCTCCTCCAATTTCATTACACCGGGATCTTGTGCCAAGAGATGTAGTCGCACATCTCAGTCCCTGCCAGACAGATTTTTCAGCATTGTTCCAGGACATGAAGCCGTGGAATGACGTTATTTCATCCCGTAGTCCTGGCGAATGCCTCAACAAATACCGGGGGGGGGGGGGTGGGGGGGGGGGGGGGGGGCAAAAAGTGTCACGCATATGAGTGCCACTGCGCTGACATCAAAGTTTACAATGGGGAGTATTCTGGTTGCCTGGATCATCAAAATCGGTTAATGGCCTTTTCTCTGTTCATACATCGGTCCAACATGTGCAGGCTGAATTCCAGCGGGTGGAAAAACTCGCATATCAGGAGCGTGTTGGGGAGGCCCGTTCTGGCCGCTGCAACTCGAGGAGGGTGTTCCTGGCTTTGTACGGAAGGATAAAGTGCAGCAAGCACAGTGTCATGGCCATTTTCAGAATGTTCTGAAGATCGGTGGAAGACTTCAGAACCTTTTTACAACAGATTGAACACGTGCGCATGAGGGGCGCATGGCCATCCCCTCATCGGTGCTGCACGGACACCATGTTCCTCCCATTGTCCGTCACCATGGTTCGATTTGCATTGGCGAGAGAAAGCCCACACATCGGATTTCTTGTGCATGACGTCGGAGCAGTTCCTCACCCTGTGTGACTTCGTTCGCAGAGGCAAGCTAGGTGTAGAACTGCGTGACCACCGCGTAGTGCCCTAACATGGTGGTATGATGGAGCAGTACTTTGTGGAAGGTGAGATGGTGGTGGTGTGGTGGAGGGGAGGAGGGCGGACATTGGCGCAGGAGCAGCAGTTTGACAACGTGGAGGAGAAGGGCGTCTCCTGTCCAAGTTGTTGGTGGGCCTGGGGAGGAAGCACATTCACCAGTGGGCCGTAAAGTGACATTGTTTGGCTGACAGTAGTTACAGTCCAGACGGTCCGCAGCGCTGCCGTGTACCAGTGGAAACAATACCGATAAGCTCAAGGATGACCCACTTTCTGATTCTACATATTTTATGAAGTGATCGGTACTGCCTTTTTTGGAAAAGAAATTACGGTTGGAACTCTCCATCTCGGCTCGGCACAAGCCCATTAGTTCTCTGAATGGTGCAGAGTCCACCATTTGGAAAGGGAGGGACTTGACAGTACAACAACTTCGGACAGGAGCACGGTCAGTGCTGCACCTAGGATGGTTTGGACGCCTTACTGTTGTCTCTTTACAATCGCTCTCTGAAACGGACTGCTGGCGCCATGAGTAGCGAGGAGCAGGAGCATCTGGAACCGGGGAGCGGATGTCAAAGAGAAACAGCTGCCATCTGCAGAGGGTGGTGGGGACTTGGATGGCTGAAATGGCATGCGTTTGCCACTGGCCCGTGGCTGCTTGCTGCAGCGGGCAGGATGGACCCACCACCATTGAGCCAGTTTTCTCCCAGGCTCACCGGGGATGGGTGACGCTGCATGTGTTGACGCTGGGCAGTTTGTGGCCATCGTTAAGCTCCCTGGACACGCTTCACTTTATGCCCACAGATTCTACATATACCCATATTGGCTCCTCCGGTGTTTAGCAAAGAACGCCACACGCCGAGTAGCTGATTTTACCGCAACGATCGCACTGAGGTGATACTGCCTCGCTGCCTCGCTGAGCCCTGTGCCGTACTGTTTGGACCTGCGGATGCGGGTTTTCTACCCCGTGGCGCTTGGTCCGACCTAACCACTGCTGCTACCCTGCACTCACGGCCACACAACCCTTGCTGGCCTGCGCCGCTGCCTGTCGCGGCAAGCTGACGCCCTCTTCTCATGACGATATGAAGCCTTGCTTCACCGGCTCCAAGTGCGTCGGCTCACATCATCATTATTTGTTGTTTCATCGTCATACTGTTCCTCATCAACGGTCTTGGTATGCCGAGGCTGACCTCTCACCACATGACCTCCCCATGCCACTCTCCACATCTTTACTTGCCGCCTACTGCAAGAAGCTGGGGGATATTGGCCCCCATTTCTTCGCTGCAAGTAAGCTGCTGACTGCCCTTCCTCAAATTGTTCATCCTCGCTATATAGTGGCGCTGAGCCCAGAACCACATAGTGATCCTTGGCCTGTGGGAACTGGATGGGGGTCAGAAGGCGGGATGAGGACATGTGAGGGCCGCTGACCGCTCCCGGCCATGCCAAACTAAGTGTTGTGTCTGAGGTTCCACCGACTTTGGCTGGGGGTTGTCAGATGTTCATCTGGGGGAAGAGGATGACCTTAGTCAACCAATCAGAACCCTTGGGTTGCTGAACAACACACGGCCGCTAGATGACAGCGGCAGTTGTGGCCTACACCGAGTGAACCCTGCTCGACGTCCCTTGCTGTGCTGCGACTGGGCCGTTTCAGAAATAGTTTGTGCCATGCCACTCGCAGTTGCAGAGCTGCCACTCTCTGTTGGACATTACTGTTTGTTCTTAAAATGTACAGACACTGTTTGATGAAGTATCTGTATATGATAAATATACACCCTGTTTTTGACTCCAAATGAAACCCAGTAACAAGCTTGGTAAACTTGGATATAAATTTGCGCTCACAAAATGGCAGGAAAAATTTAACTGTGTAAGTGTCGTTTAATAGCAATGTGTGTTTTACTAAATGTAAAAAGAACAACCAGGGCTTAATTACCTTCGCTTGTGAAATTATGCTACAAGAAAAATGTCTATATTTCGGTTGTTGAAAAAGACGGTTTTATTTTTGATCAGCACAGCAGCAAAAAACGCTTAATTAAACCCGCTGGATGTAAATTTGGCAATAGAATTGAGCCACCTCAAACTTGTAGCTTTGTAGCGTGTTACAATGGCGTATTTTCTACGGCCACACAACAAAGAGATAATAATTGTAATTAACCTTTGATTGTGAATTAGGCTACCAAAAAAAAATATATATATTGGCGTGAAAAAGAGAGTATATTTTTGTCAGCACCCAGCAAAACAACGCTTAATTAACCCCTGGATGTAAATTGCTTTAGAATTGAGCCACCACAAATAGTTGATTTGTAGCGTGTTACAAGGGCGTATTTAATAGCCACACAACAAGAGATAAAATTGTAATTAACTTTGCTTGTGAATTAGGTTACCAAAAAAAAATATATATATTTGGCGGGGTTGTAAAGACGGTTTATTTTTGGTCAGAACACAGCAAAACACGCTTAATTAAACCCTGGATGTAAATTGCGCAATTGATGGAGCCACCACAAACTAGTAGCTTTGTAGAGTGTTACAATGGTGTATTGTCTATCCACACTATCAGTGATAAATTGTAATTAACCATTGCCCGAGAATTAGGCAACCAAAAAAAAAATTATATATTTGGCGTGTTGGAAAAAAAGACGGTTTATTTTGTCAGCACCCAGCAAAACACGCTTAATTATCCACTGGATTGTAAATGCGCATAGAATTGAGCCACCACGAAACTTGTAGCTTTGTAGCGTGTTACAAATGGCGTATTTTCTACGCCAACATCAAAGAGATAAAATTGTAATTAACTTTGCTGTTGAATTAGGCTACCAAAACAAAATTTATATATAATTTGGCTGTGAAAAGACGGTTTAATTTTGTCAGCACCCAGCCAAACAAGCTTAATTAACCCTGATGTAAATTGCGCAATAGAATTGAGCCACCACAAACTAGGTAGTTTGTTGCGTGTTACAATGGGTGTATTTTCTAGGCACACAAAAGAGTTAAATTGTAATTAACCTTTGCTTGGGCAATTAGGCTACCAAAAAAAGAAAATACTTTATTTGCGCGTTGAATAAAAGTCGGGTTTATTTTTTGTCAGCACCAGCAAAACAACGCTTATAACCTGGCTGTAAATTGCGCATAGAATTGACCACACAAACTAGTAGTTTGTAGAGTGGTTTACAATGGCGTTATTTTTACGCCACACAAAAAGAGATAAAATTGTAATTAACCTTTGCTTGTGAATTAGCTACCATAAAAAATATATATATATTTGGCGTTGAAAAAGAGGTTTATTTTTGTCAGCACAGCAAAACAAGCTTAATTAACCCCGTTGATGTAAATTGGCAATAGAATTGTGCAGCCAAAATGAAGTGGTATTTGTATTGTAAAAACGCTGTTGTTTCTTTATATGAATACAACGGAACTGGCTTAGATCACACTTGGATATTGATTGTATATGCAGTGCGGGGACGCACACTGGATTCAATCCAATACCCCAAAAAATTCAGAAATACGAACATTCAGAGAACAGTGCTCTGGACAAGCTGAGACACCCCACAAAAATCGCTGTGTGTAAAAATCAGTTCTTCAGAAGCGCTATCACCCGCAGCAGCCCATTCCTGTCAGTTACAGTGAGAGGTGGAGTGAGCTCCAGCGGCATGCCGGCTCGGTCTTATCTATAGTGCGGTGACGTCACAGAATCCGCCTGGTCTATGATTGGCTTCATTCCTGCACATGTCTTGAAGGGCTGATGCCTTTTAATCCCAGAGTGCTTTGCCTATGTAGCGTCCATGTGCTCGCAGCCCATTATATCAATCAAAGCACTCTTCGTTCAACGAAGTAACCCAAAGTTCGAATTCGTTCCGAACCGAGTTTTCTGAATTCTAAACGAATTCCACTTCGTTAGAATCGATTCGCCCATCTCTAAACTACCACCTTTCAAAATTCATAGCTTTTTTTTATCCTTCTGTTGATGTAGCTGTATAAGGGCTGTTTTTTGCAAGATGAGTTATATTTTTCAATAGTATAAGTAACTTATTATTTACTCTTTCTGGGAAGGAAATGAAAAAAAAAGGAATTTTGCCATTGTTTTGTTTTTTGCTTGCTGTGCAAAATAAATAATGTGTTACATTTATTGTGTGTGTTTTTATGGATACAAGGATACCAAACATGTATGGTAAAACATATGTTTTTATTTTTTATTGTTGCAATGATGCAACAGTATTTGGGCCTGTTTTACTCTGCACAAGACATGGCTTTTATTGAAACCATTTGCTCGTATTTGTGACTTATTGTTTTTCTTTCTGGTGAGGAATGAAATAAATTTTGCCATTATTTTTGTATTTTATTTTATTTATTTCTTTTCACTGTGCATGGAAACAAAGCTACCAAACATATATAGTTTTTTTGATGTTGCACTACGTTTCCGTATTCTGATCCCCAAAGTTTTTTTTTTTTACATGTGGGCTATCTTTTGCAGGACAAGACCAAATTTTTATTAATTTATTGTATTTACACTGTGTGCAGAATTATTAGGCAAATTAGTATTTTGATCACATCATCTTTTTTATACATGTTGTCCTACTCCAAGCTGTTTAGGCTTGAAAGCCAACTACCAATTAAGTAAATCAGGTGATGTGCATCTCTTTAATGAGGAGGGATGTGGTCTAATGACATCAACACCCTACTATAGGTGTGCTTAATTATTTGGCCACGTTCCTTTTTTGGCAAAATGGTTCAGACGAAGAGATTTGAACGGACTCTGAAAAGTCAAGATTGTGAGATTGACTTGCGAGGGATGCTGCAGTCTTGAAATTGCAATCTTTTTGCGGCGCGTGATCACGGAACAATGATGTAGTTTCATGGCAAAGAGCCAATAGGGTGCAAGTAGCGTTGTTGAAAAAAAAAAAGAGTGCAAAAAAAACTGACCATGAATTGAGGAAAATAAAGCGTGAAGCTGCCAAGATACAAATTTAGCCCACCAGTTTTTGCATATTTAAGAGCTGCAACGTTACTGGAGGTATCAAAAAGCACAAGTGTGCGGGGATATCAGGGACATTGGCAAGGTAAGGAAGGCTGAAAAACTACCGACTTTGAACAAGAAACATAAGATAAAACATCAAGACTGGGCCAAGAAATATCTTAAGACTGGTTTTTCAAGTTTTTTTGCACTGATGAAATGAGAGTGACTCTTGATGGGCCAGATGGACGGGCCCGAGGCTGGATCAGTAGAGGGCAGAGAGCTCCACTCCGACTCAGACGTCAGCAAGGAAGGTGGAGGTGGGGTACTGGTATGGGCTGGAATCAAAGATGAACTTGTGGGACCTTTTTGGGTTGAGGATGGAGTGATGCTCAACTACCAGACCTACTGCCAGTTTCTAGAAGATACCTTCTTCAAGCAGTGGTACAGGAAAAAGTCGGTATCATTCAAGAAAAACATAAATTTTCATGCAGGACAATGCTTCATCACATGCATTCAAATACTCCACAGCGTGACTGGCCAGTAAAGGTTTAAAAGAAGAAAAAATAATGACGTGGTCCCCTTGTTCACCTGATCTGAACCCCATAGAGAACCTGTGGTCCCTCATAAAATGTGAGATCTACAGGGAGGGAAAACAGTCCACCTCTCTGAACAGAGTCTGGGAAGCTGTGGTTGCCGCTGCACGCAATGTTGATCGTAAACAGATCAAGCAACTGACAGAATCTATGGATGGAGGCTTTTGAGTGTCCTCGTAAAGAAAGGTGGCTATATTGGTCACTGATTTGGTTTTGGTTTTGTTTTTGAATGTCAGAAAAGTGTGTTTCTAAATTGTCTGTTATATTGGTTTACCTGGTGAAAATAAACAAGTGAGATAGGTATATAGTTGGTTTTTATTAATTTGCCTAATAATTCTGTACAGTAATAGTTACCTGCACAAACAGATATCCTCCTAATATAGCCAAAGCTAAAAAAAAACACTCCAACTTCCAAAAATATTAAGCTTTGACATTTATGAGTCTTTTGGGTTGATTGAGAACATAGTTGTTGTTCAATAATAAAAAGAATCCTCTCAAATACAACTTGCCTAATAATTCTGCACACACTGTAATTCATTTTTGCTTACATGGTACTTAATAATTAACCTTTATAATTTTTTTGTACAGTGAGAGGATGGGAAAAAAAGCAAAGCAAATATGCCATTGTTTTTCATATTTGTCGTTTTACAGTCTTTACCATGTAGTTGCAAGAACATCTCAATAAAAACGTAACAGTCCAATTTATCTAAATCTTGTCTTTATATACATTTTTTAAAGCATTAAACACAACCCATATCATTTCAGGGTATCAGTATACATTGCAACAAATACAGCAATTGAGACCTGTGATATGTTCAAACATTGCTTACGTCCTTTTGCATAAAGTTCCAGCAACAATTCTTTGTAGTATAGCGAACTAGAAACATCACGGAGCAGATGGTTACAATCCACCATGAGGAAAGCCAGACGCCATAGATGGTGACGTTTTGGAAGAAACTCCTCCTTCCTCAGACCGGCGTCATCCAGTTCAGTCCTCCCTCTGAAGGTGCCTGGATACGTATAACAAATGTGTGGTCATTAGCAGTCCAACAATTTAAAAAGTTGCAAGAACAAGTCAATTTTACTATGTGGGTTGTTACAATCACCTTTTTTTTAGTTTAACACTTTTTTTCAAATAAAAAGAATTTTAATGGACAAATGTGTTTTATTGTGTTTTTTTTCTGTGCACTTTTTTGTTTACTTAACTTTATTTTATTTATTTTTTTTTGTAGTCCTTTTAGAGGACTTTAAATTATGATCATTTGATCGCTCATGTAAGGCTTTAGTATACTGAGTATACCAAAGCATTACTGCATGTCAGTGTAAAACTGGCAGGCAACATGGCAGGTCTCGGGGCTTTTGTTAGGCTTTGTTTCCCTTGGATGGTGCTGATATAGTCTTTTCTCTCAAAACCACTTAGATATTGACCAAGAATTCTAAGGGGTTAAGCATCTGGAATCTGAGATACCTCTGTTCCCGGCCACTACTGCAGGAACTCTACTGTCATTTACTGCCAGGCCTCACAGCCATCATTCCTGTGCCCCCGTGTGATCACCATAATGTGAGAACTGTGTCTCACATTATGCCATGGTACTTTAAGTAACCAGGGGTTAATATTTAGGCTCCTGTTCCTCCTGATGTCGGTGATGTCTATGCTGTGATGTCTTGTCGGCATGTTGTTCACCCCTCCCCCATGTGTCCACTGTTTGAAAAATGGGGGTATTCACCATAATTGTGGTTCAGCCATTCACTTTCTTTTGCCTCTAATCTAAATTTATAAGACTATAACACAGGTTTCTATTCTTTAGCTTTCTGAAAAATAATGGTCTGTTGTCTGTAATTTTTGAAATTTTAAAATATTCTTTCCCGACAAACTAAGGAGCAAAAGCAAATCAAATTGAACCCACAAGACATGATTAGATAATAACATTAAAGTTATTGCTTTACTTTATTGAGGTTACCTTGATGTGGTTGTCAGGCTTATCTTATTTTATTCAACACGGAACTCATCTTGAATGAAATATTAGAAATCTGAATAAGCTGATAAGATAGACAAGATTGCCATTTATGTAAAATATGATGTTATGATTTATTTTTTTGAGTAAAATTATTGTAAGACTTTTTAACACAAGTACATAGTCAGTTCTTTTTTTACGGCTAATATATCTGTTTATTTTTAACCTATGGTCAGGTTACACCTTTTTCTCTTTTTCTGGCAACCATTGTAAAGCGCATTTTACTGTACATCCATTTAACAGTGGGAAGACCCGCAACCCCACAGTTCTTTTGAAAAAAATGGTCATCAAAGCTCATTGTTAACAGAGGCGTTGAAGGTCCAGGTTTTGTATATGAATGGGTGTAAATACATACTTATACACAAGATATACTTAAATTACCACTCCGTTTTTTTTCTCTACCTTAGCTCATTAGAGATTGCTTTTAGATGCACAGTAGGGCCAGTAACTTATTACCTGTTCTGTATACAGGATTTCTAGCTGGTGCTACAGCTCTGTTAGATCACATGACCTGCACTCTGATTACCTTAAAGAGGACCTATCACCTCTAGAGAAACCTCATGAAGTAACAGAAACTGAAATACAAACAGTTTCTCAAATATGCTTTATTAGGAAATTCAAAGCATTTCACCTGTAATTCATTTTTTTAAAAAGCACTGGCCCTTTAAGACAGCTCTGAAGTAGGGCCAAGTTGGGAACCTGGTAGCCTGATGGATCACTATGTTGACAGTTGTGTGAAAGTAACTGTTTCTGAGCTGGTAGAGTCCACTGTTCAGGGGGGAGCCTATAAGCTTACATCATGTTTACACCAGCAGTGTAATATAAATGCCTGAGTGTTATGGAGGAGGAGGCTGAAGAAACAGGTAAACTCTGTCACACTATCTCCTCAGTGTGTTGTGCCTGCTGTCAGGGCTGTATTTATAGGTCATGCTGCCCTAGGCACTAAACCTGAATACGCCCCCATTAACAATTTGCATTGCCATGCCCCTTTCACATCATGCCACACCCCTTTACAAAGCCACGCCCACTATAATCATGTAACAGCTCTAGAAGAAAGCTAATTGAAGGGTTATCTGTCACCCAGCTTTCCTAGACGTTGGAGAACCTATTCAGCATCCAGGAAAGCTGGGAGATAACGCCAAACTGTGCCTGAACATAAACCTCTACGCTACAACCAATATTTCCACCATACAGTGACCATATAGTGGTAGACATCAGTGTACACAGGCTCTGCAGACTGTATATTACTGCCATACAGTAACCATATAGTGGTAGTCACCAGTGTACACAGGCTCTGCAGACTGTATATTACCCCCATACAGTGACCATATAGTGGTAGACACCAGTGTAAACAGGCTCTGCAGACTGTATATTACCTCCATACAGTGATCATATAGTGGTAGACACCAGTGTACACAGGCTCTGCAGACTGTATATTACCACTATACAGTGACCATATAGTGGTAGACACCAGTGTACACAGGCTCTGCAGACTGTATATTACCTCCATACAGTGACCATATAGTGGTAGACACCAGGTACACAGCTTCAGACTGTATATTACTGCCATACAGTGACCATATAGTTGTGGACATCAGTGTACACAGCCTCTGCAGACTGTATATTACTGCCATACAGTAACCATATAGTGGTAGTCACCAGGGTACACAGGCTCTGCAGACTGTATATTACCTCCATACAGTGACCATATAGTGGTAGACACCAGTGTATACAGGCTCTGCAGACTGTATATTACCTCCATACAGTGACCATATAGTGGTAGACACCAGTGTACACAGGCTCTGCAGACTGTATATTACCTCCATACAGTGACCATATCATGGTAGACACCAGTGTACACAGGCTCTGCAGACTGTATATTACCTCCATACAGGGACCATATATTGGTAGACACCAGTGTCCACAGGCTCTCCAGACTGTAAGTTACCTCCATACAGTGACTATATAGTGGTAAACACCAGTGTACACAGGCTCTGCAGACTGTATGTTACCTCCATACAGTGACTATATAGTGGTAGACACCAGTGTACACAGGCTCTGCAGACTGTATATTACCTCTACACAGTGACCATATAGTGGTAGTCACCAGTGTACACAGGCTCTGCAGACTATATATTACCACCATACAGTGAGCATATAGTGGTATACACCAGTGTACACAGGCTCTGCAGACTGTATATTACCACCATACAGTGAGCATATAGTGGTATACACCAGTGTACACAGGCTCTGCAGACTGTATATTACTCCCATACAGTGACCATATAGTGGTAGACACCAGTGTACACAGCCTCTGCAGACTGTATATTACCTCCATACAGTGACCATATAGTGGTTGACACCAGTGTACACAGGCTCATCATACTGTATACTACCACCATACAATGACCATATAGTGGTAGGTACCAGTGTACACAGGCTCTGCAGACTGTATATTACTCCCATACAGTGACCAAAAGTGTACACCTAGTGTCACAGCCATCTACGTATACTCACCATACAGTGACCAATAGTGGTAGGACCAGTGACAAGGCACTGCAGACTGTATATTACCTCTATACAGTGACCATATAGTGGTAGACACCAGTGTACACAGGCTCTGCAGACTGTATATTACCTCCATACAGTGACCATATAGTGGTAGACACCAGTGTAAACAGGCTCTGCAGACTGTATACTACCACAATACAATGACCATATAGTGGTATACACAGTGCAATGCACCCGTAGTACAGCCCGCAAATACAGTAATTCATAGCTCTCACTGAAAGCTATGTTTCCCTGCTGGTTTCCCCAATGTGTACTGTGCGCTGGAAGAAAAGTGACATGTGAAAGTCTATGGGAGTCGCACACACCGCTATAGAAGTACACGCCGGCCAGCACATGCTTCTAAAGTACAGCACATCACTATATGCCTGCAAAGACGGCCAGGTGAACAAGCATGGTAGGATAACACAGGATAGGCTTAGATACTCCACGCCAGCAGGTAGGATAACACAGGATAGGCTTAGATACCAACGCCCGAGCAGATAGAATAACAATAGGATCAGTAGGCTTAGATACCCAACACCAAGAGCTGTCAAGGATAGAACACAGGATAGGCTTAGATACCCAACGCCAGCAGGTAGGATAACACAGGATAGGATTCCTAACACCCCATGTCTCTGACCTGACCCCTCCCAACACCCCACATCTCTCCACCTCCTCCCCTCAACCCACATGTCTCTCACCCCCTCCCCCCAGCACCACACATCATGTGTCACCCCCAGCACCTCACAACATGTCACCCCCCAGCATCCCACATCATGTCACCCCCCAGCATCCCACAGCATGTCACCCACAGCACCCCTCCCCACAGCCTCCCCTCCCCACAGCCTCCCCTTCCAACAGCCTTCCCACAGCATCCACAGCCTCCCCTCCCCACAGCCTCCCCTACCCCCACCATCCCTCCCCACACCCTCCCCTTCCCACAGCATCCCTCCCCACAGCCCCCCCCCCTCCCCACAGCATCCCTCCCCACAGCCTCCCCTTCCCACAGCATCCCTCCCCACAGCCTCCCCTTCCCACAGCATCCACAGCCTCCCCTTCCCACAGCCTCCCCACAGCCTCCCCTTCCCACAGCATCCACAGCCTCCCCTGGTTTTTATTACCTAAATCACTTAGTATAGCAGATATGAGCTAATCTATGCATCTGTAGCGATGTCTGCTGCGAGTGGTCAGGCCACGCACACTTTTCTGTGATTGGCTGTCTGATATTTCATTCAGCCCTGTTGGGACATGCCCTCTGAATGGGACAAACTCCCTGTATTATGATTTGCTGCCTACACTGTGTGCTTACTCCCCTCTGAGCTGTGTAAATTGAAAGTGAAACTAGTTGCCTCAGCTTCTCTATGCTCCTCTCTCAGTCCTATGTAAAATATCTGGGCAAGTACTGAGTCTGTAGCTGCTAGATTCACTCTCTCCCCCTATATAACACAGCCTTATACAGTCTGCTCCCATCACCCATATAACACAGCCTTATACAGTTTGTTCCCCTCTATCTCCTGCCTGATAACAGAGGGGGAGCAGAGTGCATTCCTCACATTTGTTTCATCAGTTCAGACTGTATGTATAACTGCTTACAGCAGTGCAGATATTCTATTTACAGCAATGCAGGTGTTCTGCTTACAGCAATAAAGGTGACCTGCTTACAAGAAGCTTGTGAAGACTGGGAGGGAGCTGACAGCTCAGCAGAAATGAGAACCATAGCAGGAGGTCTGCAGAGCTGTGATACCCGCTCCCTTCCACTGTTCACACAGAATGATCATGTCACAACTCTTCAGTGAGGGAAGACACGCCTACTTAGAGGAGAGACTCACCCCTGGTTTTGAAGCTGTAAGAGAGATCAGTAACTCGTTTGTGAAAGCCAGTTATGAGAAAACCCCTTTAAGTACAAAAGTGTTAAAATGCAGTCATATGAACACTGAAACTTTGTCCTTACTTAACATTTAAGTGTAACGATTTTGGTGGGCTAAAAAATAATAATCAAGCCAAACAGTGTAGTACACCAGCAGCAACAAGAAATAAAAATAATAAGCATATCAATCAAAACAAGAAAGACTCAGAGTAAGATGATTCAGCAAATGGACAGCCAGCAAATCATAGCAGATGCACAGTTGTTGGAGATCCCATATGTGGTTTCAATCTAGAAATGAGAGAGTCATTGTGATAACTGACCCTAACTAACTCTCCCCAAAAATCAAAGTTTTCTTCTAAGCCTAGCCCTATGGCTGCCCCTAATAGCGGAACCTATATCTCTAAAACTAACCCTAAAGCTTTCCATCAGAAATGTCCATAAGCTACAACAGACCCTAATACAGAAAGCAGCTGTAGGACCCAGCAAATCCATGTGCACAGCCCAGCAGAAACTAGACAGACTCTAAACTGATATTCTCTAGAAATAAAAACTCTAGAACTTGGCCAGATTTAAAATAATAACTTGACACAACTTGATGCAACAGAACTCAAAAATGTATTTAAAGAAATGATAATTAGACTTTCAGGACTAGACAGCACCTTGGTGTATACTCTGCAACCAGATTTAACTGCGCTTTAAAGAGACTAAAAGTGCTCCACATACATGGCCAGATCAGCTGACATGCAAGGATCCCAAGCAATTTCTATGCAAACACTTCAAACAAACAGAAAACTGACATAGCATAAAAAGTCCTGCTGTCTTAATAAGCAGGAGAGGACAAAATGTCAGGAAAGTTCCTGCCATGTGTAAGGAGGACATGCACATGAACAACATAATATTCTGGATTAAATTGAAGGCAAACTGAAGTGGCATCTGAATAAAGCTGAACATCCAGTATCTCAAAAAAGGGAGTACACCACTCACATTTTTGTAAATATTGTATAATATCTTTTCATGGAACAAACTGAAGATATGACACTTTGATACAATGTAACATAGTCAGTGAACAGCTTGTATAACAGTATAAATTTGGTATGTCCTCAAAATAACTCAACACACACCTATCAATGTCTAAACCACTGGAAACAAAATAATTGTGTCCAATTTGTAATTTTCCCTAAACCGGGTCATGTGACTTGTTAGTGTTATAAGGTCTCAGGTGTGAATACTGCAGGGCAGTATTCCAACATGGTAATGACCCTCAAAGATTGTTAAAGAAAATGAGAGTAAAGGTACTGGACTGGCATGTCTCCAGAATTAAACCTTATTGATCATCTGTGGGACATCCTCAAATGGAAGGTGAAAATATTAAAGGTAACTAACACCCACTAGCTGATGTCATCATGGAGGAGTGGAAGAGGATTCCAGTGGCTGCAACCTGTGAGGTTCTAGTGAACTCCAAAAGAGTTAAGGCAGTGCTGGAAAATAATGGTGGCCCACAAAATATTGACACTTTGGGCACAATTTGTAAATTTTTACTTAGGTATCTATTCACTTTTGTTGCCAGCAATCTAGACATTGATGACTGGGTGTTGAGCTATTTTGAGGGAACAGCAAATTTATACTGTTATACAAGCTGTAGACTGGCTACTTTACATTGTATCAAAGTGTCATATCTTCAGTGTTGTCCCATGAAAAGTTATAATTAGAGATGGGCGAATTGATTCAAACAAAGTGGAATTCGTTTAGACGTACAGGAAAACATCGATTCTGAACGAAGTCGAAGTTTGGGGGACTTCGGGTGAATGAAGTGTGTTTTTAATTGATAACATGGCTGCGAGCACATGGCGTTACATGGGGCAAAGAACTCTGGGAGGAAGAAAGGCGTAGCCTACATGACATGTGCAGAGATGAAGCCAATCAGAGACCGGCGGGATTCTGTGACGTCACCGCACTATATAAGTCCGGGCGCCATGCTCGCTCCTCACACTCGTCTCACTGTACTGTGTAGGGAAGATGCTCATGCTGCCGCCGCTGCTGCTTATGATATCTCATACTAAAGAACTCACTTTTATACAGCAATTTTTGGGGGGTGTCACAGCTTGTCTCAGAGACTGCTTCTCTTACGTTCTAATTCTGATTTTGTGGGGTATTGGAACTGAAGTCCAGTGTGCGTCCAATGCAGCTGCATATACATTTTAATGCTATCTGCTCAGTTCTTCAGCACATTGAATATCCAAGGGTTATCTAAGCCTGTTCCTGTTGTATTCATTTAAAGAAACAGCGTTTTTACAATCCAAATACCACTTAATTTTTGGTTGCTCATTTCTTTTGCGCAATTTAGATCCAGGGGTTAATTAAGCATTGTTCTGCTGTTGTGGTCACTAAAAGAAACGTTCTTTTTCACCGCCAAAGAAGAAATTTTGCCTGTAGCATAATTCATAACCGAAGGTTAATAACAAGTTTTTCTGTTGTTGTGTACCGTAAAATACACGCCATTTTAACACGCTACAAAGCGGTTGATTGTTGGTAGCTCATTTCTTTTGTGCAATTTAGATCCAGGGGTTAATTAAGCCTTGTTTTTCTGTTGTGGTCACTAAAAGAAACGTTCTTTTTCACCGCCAAAGAAGAAATTTTGCCTGTAGCATAATTCATAACCGAAGGTTAATTACAAGTTTTTCTGTTGTTTTGTACTGTAAAATACACGCCATTTTAACACGCTACAAAGCTGGTAATTTTGGCAGTCAGCAGCTACTTGGCAGCGAAGAAATGGGGCCAATATCCCCTGCATCTTGCAGTAGGCGGCAAAGTATAGATGTGGAGAGTGGCAGGGGAGGTCATGTTGTGAGGGGTCAGCCTCTGCATACCAAGACCGGTGATGAGGACAGCAGTGCGATGAAACACAAATAGATGATGTTGTAGCCGACCGCACTTGGGAGCTGGGTGAAGCAAGGGCTTCATCATCGTCAGGAGAAGAGGGCGTCAGCTTGCGCGTCAGGAAGCGGTGCAGCCAGCAAGTGGGTTGTGTGGCCGTAAGTCAGCAGGGTAGCAGCAGTGTGAGGTCGGGAGCCAAGCGGCCACGGGGTAAAAAACTCGCTTCGCAGGTCCAAGAAGGTAGCGGCACAGGGGCTCAACGAGGCAGCGGCGGTAGAAGTCACTCAGTGCGGAGCGTTGGCGGTAAAATCCGATACTCGGCGGTGTGGCAGTTCTTTGCTAAGACACCGGAAGAGCCGAATATGGGTATATGTAGAATCTGTGGGCAGAAAGTGTAGCGTGGCCAGGGAGCTAACGTTGGCACCACGGCCCTGCGTCAACACATGCAGCGTCACCATCCGGTGGCCTGGGAGAAACGTGGCCCAGATGTGGTCGTCCATCCTGCCGCCACAGCAACAGCAGCAGTGCCCAGTGGCACGCATGTAGAACAGAAGGTGGGCCAGTCCTTGAGCTTATGGGTTTGTTCCAAGGTGCACGGCAGCGTGGATGTCTGGAGCTGTAACTACGGTCAGGGCCAGTACATGTCCTTTTACGGCCCACTGGGTGAATGTGCTTCCTGCCCAGGCACACCAACAACTTGGACAGGAGACGCCGCTTTCTCCTTCACGTTGTCAAACTGCGGCTCCTGCGCCAATGTCCGCCTCCTCCACCACCACCGCCATCTCAGCCTCCACAAGTACTGCTCCATCATACCACATGTGTAGGGCACAGCGGTGTCACGCAGTTCTATACCTGGGTTGCCTCGGCGAACGAAGTCACACAGGGGAGGAACTGCTCCGAGTCATGCAGCAAGAAAACGATGTGTGGCTTTCTCCGCCCCAACTGCAAATCGGAACCATGGTGACGGACAATGGGTGCCAGGACTACGGGATGAATAACGTCATTCCACTGCTTCATGTCCTTGAACAGATGCTGAAAAATCTGTCTTGGCAGGGGACTGGAGACGTGGCGACTACATCTCGCGGCCACATGAGTCCGGTGGGGACTGAACTGGAGTAGGAGGATATAGGAGCATAAGCATAGTCTGGTGAAATTAGTGATTTTTCTACCGAGGTGACAAGAGAGGAGGAGCAGTGGGAGCTAGAGGAGGTAGATGGACATGAGGAAGACGAGGCAGATGACCCGCAAGCACCGTGGCAGTATACAGTGGAGATGGAGGCAGGGAGCCCCTCGGAGTCACTTGTGCAGATGGCCCGCAGCATGCTGATTTGCCTGGCTAGTGACAGCCGAATAGTCACCATCCGGCAGAGGGATGACTTCTGGCTTTCCACCCTATTGGACCCTCGCTACTGGTCCAAAATGGGAGCCTTTGTCAAAGCTGCTGAGAGGGAGGACAAACTAAAATACTATAGGGAAATCCTCCGTAGTCAATTGGCCACTGCCTATGAGCGGCATCGTCCCTCCTCTGACAGGTCTTCCAGGGGGTTCTTCAGCGCTCACGTACTACTGCCGCAGCTGTTGTGGGAAGGTGGGGGTGTAGGAGCAGTACCAGCTCCATCAGCAGCAACCTAAGTCTGGAGTCACTGATGGAGTCACTGATGGCAGTCGCCAGCAGCAGCAGGACCTGGAGCAGTCCCTGAACCAACAGGTGGTGGCCTACTTAGACAGACCTCTGCCACCCCAGTTAGAATATCCGCTGGACTACTGGGCAGACAAACTGGATGTGTGGCTGCAACTTACCGAGTTTGCAGTGGAGAAGCTGGCCTGCCCGGCCAGTAGTGTGGCATCAGACCGGGTGTTCAGTGCGGCGGGGGCCATCGTTACCCTAAGGAGAACCCGCTTGTCCACGGGAAATGTGGAACGAATGACCTTTGTCAAGATGAATCAGGCGTGGATTGGCCAGGATTTCCACACACCAATGCCTTAGGCGTCAGACTACATCAGCCATGATGCCTCACTCAAACTGTGAGAAATGAGTCTGGGTTCAAACTACCTGTCTCAGCCACTATTCTGATGCTGCCACCCGCCTGATGCCACACATCTGCTGACAGTTTCTCCATCTGCCTACCAGCATCTTTACCAGGGACTGGTATTGCCACCTACCTCTACACTGTGTCATTGTGCCACTGTCTGACCTCATGCTGCTGCTGTGGCTGCTGCCGTGACCTCCACACTCTGTCATTGTGCCAATGTCTTACCTCATGCTGCTGCTGTGGCTGCTGCCGTGACCTACCAGCACTCTGTCATTGTACCACTCTGTGAGCCTCAATCCTGTTGTGTTGCCACCTCCAAATGTCATTGTGCCACTGTTTGACCGTACATACTGCTGCTGTGGCTGCTGCCGTGCCCTCCACACTGTGTCATTGTGCCACTGTCTGACCTCAATCTGCTGCTGTGGCTGCTGCCGTGACCTCCACACTCTGTCATTGTGCCACTTTCTGACCTCATGCTGCTGCTGTGGCTGCTGCCGTAACCTCTACACTCTGTCATTGTGCCACTGTCTGACCTCATGCTGCTGCTGCTGTGGCTGCTGCCGTAACCTCTACACTCTGTCATTGTGCCACTCTGTGGCCTACTCCTGTTTTTGCCACCTCCAGAATGTCATTGTGCCACTGTCTGACCTCATGCTGCTGCTGTGGCTGCTGCCGTCACCTCCACTCTCTGTCATTGTGCCACTCTGTGGCCTACTCCAGTTTTTGCCACCTCCAGAATGTCATTGTGCCACTGTCTGACCTCATGCTGCTGCTGTGGCTGCTGCCGTCACCTCCACTCTCTTTCATTGTGCCACTCTGTGGCCTACTCCAGTTTTTGCCACCTCCAGAATGTCATTGTGCCACTGTCTGACCTCAGGCTGCTGCCGTCACCTCCACACTCTGTCACTGATGTTGCCACCTGTGCCCTCAGCTTGTTTTTTTCCAGCTGTCGCTGCCATGACTTTTTCAGGCTACATTCCCACTTCAGTTTTTTGGTCAGTTTTGCCCTCTTAAGTGCCCAGGGAATTTTATAGTGAAGAAATCGGACTGAAACTCATTTTGTCGGAAAATTCGACGAAGTCACCGAATCAAATTTTTGAGAAATTCGCCCATCTCTAGTTATAATTATATAGCAATAAATATATAGCATCAAAGAGCGCACTCCTTTTACACTGTCATCAGATGATTCCATAGATTATGAGAGAACCTGTTCTGTTAAACGCTGATACATGTAGAGCTACAAAGATTTACTTTATTCAAATAATGAGGGGAATTATCTTTGAAATACAGTGTGTATCTCCATTACAGGCAGGTTGTTATTTTGGGATATTGTTCTCTGCGCTAAAGAGTTACTTTTTTCACTTATAAGCTGAAAAACCTTTGAAATAAAGCTTGTGTATTGGTCATATGCACACATCTCCATTACAGGCAGGTTATTATTTTTGGATATTGTTCTCTGCACCAAAGAGTTCCTTTTTTCACTTATAAGGTGAAACACCTTTGAAATACATGGGTATATGTAGAATCTGTGGGCAGAAAGTGAAGCATGGCCAGGGACATTATGTTGGCAACATGGCCCTGCATCAACATATCTAGCTTCACCATCCAGTGGCCTGGGAGAAATGTTTCTCAGATGTGGTGGTCCATCCTGCCACAGTTACAGCAGCAGCACCCAGTGGCAAGCATCCCATTTCAGGCAGTCAAGGCTCCACCACCTCTGCCGAAGGGAGCTGTCTGTCTTTCCCATCATCTACCGGTCCAGATGCTCCTTCTTCATCGCGCCAGCAGTCGTTCACTGAGGCGATTGCCAAGAGACAGCAGTATGTGTCCAGCTATCCTACGGCGCAAGTTGGTGGTACTGCAGTCCCTCCCTTTTCAAGTGGTGGACTCTGCACCATTCAGAGACCTGATGGCTTGTGCCAAGCCGAGGTGGAGAGTCAGTGCAGTGGGGGCCATAGTTACCCCAAGAAGAACTTGCTTGTCCACCCGAAATGTGGAGAGACTAACCTTTGTCAAGATGAACCAGGCGTGGATCAGCCAGGATTTCCACACACCAATGTCTGATGCATCAGATTAGATCAGCCATGCCGCCTCACCCAAATTTTGACAAATGAGTCTGGATCCTTCTGGCTACCTGCCTCAGCTACTATTCTGATGTTGCCACCTGCCTGATGCCACACATCTGCTGCCAGCTGCTCCTTCTATCACCCACCATCTTAACCAGGGACTGGTATTGCCACCCACCTCCCCACTCTTCACTGGGCCATTATGTAGCCTTCTGATTCTGCTTCCACCTCACCACCAGGTCTCCTAATGCGGCTGCTGTCACCTCCAGACTATGTCACCATGTCACACTCTGGCTTGATGCTGTTGCTGCTGCCGCCACCTCCTTCTTATGTCACCTAGCTGCTGCCGCCACCTCAAAATTATGTCATTTTGCCACTCTGCAGCTTAATGCTGCTGCATTTGCTGCTGCCACCTCCACACTGTGTAATTGTGCCAGTCTGTGGCCTACTCATGCTGCTACCACCTCCACAATCTGTCATTGTGCCGCTGTCTGACCTCATGCTGCTGCTGTGGCTGCTGCCGTAACCTCTACACTCTGTCATTGTGCCACTCTGTGGCTACTCCTGTTTTTGCCACCTCCAGAATGTCATTATGCCACTCTCTGACTTCATGATGCTGCTGTGGCTGCTCCCCGTCACCTCCACTCTCTTCATTGTGCCACTCTGTGGCCTACTCCAGTTTTTTTGCCACCTCCAGAATGTCATTGTGCCACTGTCTGACCTCAGCTGTGCTGTGGCTGCTGCGTCAACCTTTCACTCTCTCCTCATTGTGCCACTCTGTGGCCTACTCAGTTTTTACCCACCTCCAGAATGTAAATTGTGCCACTGTCTGACCTCAGCTGCTGCCGTCACCTCCCCACTGTGTCACTGATGTTGCCAGATGTGCCCTCAGCTTTTTTTTTTTCCAGCTGTCGCTCCCATGACTTTTTCAGGCTACATTCCCACTTTCTTTTTTTTGGGTCAGTTTTCCCCTCTTAAGTGCCCAGGGAATTTTATAGTGAAGAAATTCAAGAGCGGGCAGCAGTCATGTGTGTTGTCTTACTAAAAACACAACATTGTATGAAGACCAAACCAAGCTCCCTCTGCATATTTAAGCATGGCAAAAACGTTACTCAGCACCCTGCAGGCTCTGTGCAGCCTGGAAATAGCTGTTTTTTAACGCAGTTCGTCCAGAAGCAATTCGGACTGAAACTCATTTTGTCGGAAAATTCGACGAAGTCACCGAATCAAATTTTTGAGAAATTCGCCCATCTCTAGTTATAATTATATAGCAATAAATATATAGCATCAAAGAGCGCACTCCTTTTACCCCGTCATCAGATGATTTCCATAGATTATGAGAGAACCTGTTCTGTTAAACGCTGATACATGTAGAGCTACAAAGAGTTACTTTTTTCACTTACTGTGGGGAATTATCTTTGAAATACAGTGTGTATCTCCATTACAGGCAGGTTGTTATTTTGGGATATTGTTCTCTGCGCTAAAGAGTTACTTTTTTCACTTATAAGCTGAAAAACCTTGAAATAAAGCTTGTGTATTTGTCATATGCACACATCTCCATTACAGGGAGGTTATTATTTTTGGATATTGTTCTTGAACCAAAGAGTTCCTTTTTTCACTTATAAGGTGAAAAAACCTTTGAAATACATGGGTATACTGTAAAGTAGAATCTGTGGGCAGAAAGTGAAGCATGGCCAGGGACATTATGTTGGCAACATGGCCCTGCACAACATATCTAGCTTCAACCATCCAGTGGCCTGGGAGAAAATGTTTCTCAGATGTGGGGTCCAACCTGCCACAGTTACAGCAGCACACCCAGTGGCAAGCATTCCCCATTTCAGGCAGTCAAGGCTCCACCACCTCTGCCAAAGGGGGCTGTCTGTCTTTCCCATCATCTACCGGTTCGATGCTCCTTCTTCATCGCGCCAGCAGTCGTTCACCGAGGCGATTACCAAGAGACAGCACTATGTGTCCAGCTAACCTACGGCGCAAGTTGGTGGTAAATGCAGTCCCTCCCTTTTCATTGGTGGACTCTGCACCATTCAGAGACCTGATGGCTTGTGCCAAGCCGAGGTGGAGAGTCAGTGCAGTGGGGGCCATAGTTACCCCAAGAAGAACTTGCTTTTTCCACCCGAAATTGTGGAGAAGGACCCCAACCTATTCAAAATGAACCAGGCCGTGGATCAGCCTGGATTTCCAACACCAATGTCTGATGCATCAGATTATCAGCCATGCGCCTCACCCAAATTTTGACAAATGAGTCTGGATCCTTCTGGGTACCTGCCTCGCTACTATTCTGTTTTTGCATCTGCCTGATGCCACACATCTGCTGCCAGCTGCTCCTTCTATCACCCACCATCTTTAAACCAGGGGCTGGTATTGCCACCACCTCCCCACTCTTCACTGGGCCATTATGTAACCTTCTGATGCTGCTGCCACCTCACCACCAGGTCTCCTAATGCGGCTGCTGTCACCTCCAGACTATGTCACCATGTCACACTCTGGCTTGATGCTGTTGCTGCTGCCGCCACCTCCTTCTTATGTCACCTAGCTGCTGCCGCCACCTCAAAATTGTGTCAATTTGCCACTCTGCAGCTTAATGCTGCTGCATTTGCTGCTGCCACCTCCACACTGTGTAATTGTGCCAGTCTGTGGCCTACTCATGCTGCTGCCACCCGCACAATCTGTCATTGTTCCAATCTGTAAACTACTCATGCTGCTGTCAACTGACCACTCTCTCACTCCACCACCCTGTGGTTTCCTAATGCTGTATCCACCCTCCACCACTCTATGACATTGCCACTATTTTTGGTTTTCCCCTTCTTTTAATTTGTTAGAAGGAATGAAAAGGAAAAACACCCCGATTGTGTCTTCGGAGAATCTGTAAGGCCAGTATGACATGGTCCTTTGTTTTCATTAGGATTGTCTGAGGATTAGGTAGCCAAAAGCAGGAGTGGATACAAAATACAGAAGAAATGAAAATATTCCATTTACTTTATATCTCTTTTTTGAATCAACTTTTTGGCTCCAGCAATACTGATGGATTATTGACCAATTGAAAGTGGACACTGAAGGATCAAAGGAAGGGCAAAATGATCAGTGACGTCAATGCAAAATTACTGCCGACACCCTCTCCACTCTTTTGGGGGGGAGGGAGGGCTCTACATGTATCAGCGTGTAACAGAATCATCACAGTAAGTAGAAAAAATTAACTCTTTTCCACAGATGGCAATATCCCAACAGACTGAACTGGATGGATTTGAGATGTGTGCATGGGAGAAATACACACACTGGATTTGACACAGAATTCCCCACAATAAGTGAAAAAATTAACTCTTTGCCACAGATTGCAACATCCCAAAATAAAAACGCTGGTTCTGTAACAGGTGTGTATATCACAGACACCTGTGTATTTGAAAGGTATTTCACCCCAGTAACTCTAAAATCGGAAGTATTTTGCAGAGTGTGCAATCTAGTGGAGCTACATAGAGATGCTTGTGCATATGAGACACAGTGACAAGTGGCAGATTATAACATGGCTGCCACAGTTATAGGGCTGTGACATCACAGAAGCTGGCTGGCTGCTGATTGGCTACCTGTCTGCACATGTCATTGAGGGCATTCCTTTCTTCCTCCCATAGTTCTTGGACCCATGTCACGTCATGTGCTCGCGGCCATTTTAGATTCGTTACCACGAATCGCCAGGAAATTCAGCTTCGTTCAGAGTCAAATTTTTTCTGAAATTCTACACGAATTCCACTTCGTTAGAATCAATTCGCTCTTCTCTAGTTATAATACAATATTTAAAAAAATGTGAGGGTAGTACTCACTTTGTAGATTTTGAACAAAGAGCATGAAAAATTATATCCTCCTGTATAGAAAACACACTATGGTTGAGGTGGGATAGAGTAATACGCCAATAAATAATTTAGGAGGAAGTTTATGTTTGGGAATATCTACTGGCATATCATATGCCAGTGTGAAAAAAGGCCCATCAGAATTATCGCTTGCTTTCCAACCTTCAATGATCCATATCTGCGAGCTGCATTTTCAACTTCTTCTGCCAGAAATCGTGCGTGAATTGACTAGTAAAATCCACTTTCCCTTAATGTTTTAAGTTTAGGTATTCCTCTTCAGTCTCTTCTTCACTTATGGATTCATAATGTGGACATTACCATTTTTGAGCCTCTGTTTTTGGATTTATAATAGTTTTCCTCTTTATGATGGGATTAGCAAACTGAATTGAACAATTTTCCAACTTGTACTTGCACTGTGAGCCACAGGTGTTTATTTATGCATCAATCAATCAGTTGGTCAGCCTCTATGATATATAGTACATAGGGCCGAGGTCAGGAAATGGCATTTTGGTGTCCAAAACAAAAGGGTTAAATGCCCCTCCACCCTCAAAAGTCTTGCTCTGACCAGATACATGGTGCGACATGCATGAAATTTGGCGTTTTCACGCCAAATTTCATGCGATTAAAAGACATAGAATGCACCTGAATTATGAACCCGCTATACAGCGGGTCATAAATCAGGCGTATTCCAGAACTCGGGCAACAGTTCTGGATCAGGTAAACCACTTCTAAAGTGGTATACCTGTTCCAACTGTAATGCACCCAGAAATGTCATAGCGAAGCTATAAATGCGTTCCGCCCCCTGCCCCACCTTTCCCTCCCAAGATCGGGCGCATTACAAAGCACCGCAGGCAAGATGTAATGCGCCTTGCAGTGGCATGCTGGAGATTTGAAAATGTATGACCGGGGCTGCGCTGAATACCGGGCTGTAAAGACACCAGATTTCTGGCGCAGCCCCGTTCATACATGTCGCCCATGGTATCTGTGGCTGAGCCTTCCCAAGCTAGGTGTCATCGGAAAAAACACAGTTGCGCCATTTCTTTTTGAAACTTTCTTTTATATGGAGTTTACTCTGCAGTATACATGACATGCTGTCTTTATTCTGCAGATAGGTACGATTTTTATTTTTATTTTTGCTTTGTTCTGCAATGCCATTTTGTAAAATTTTTTTGTTTTCCTGTCTATGGACCTGTGTCAGGGCTTGCTTTTTTCAAACTGAAGTGTGGTTTTCATTTATACCATTTTTAGATAGCTGCGGCTTTTTGATTGCTTTTTATTCCATTATTTTTGGGGAGGAAAAGCAACTAAATTACCGCAGTTTTGGAGCTGGTTATTTTTTACGCCATTCAACATGCAAGATACGAAAAGTAATATATTAATAAATCAGCCTTTTATGGCTACAGAAATACCAATTTTGTATATTTTTTATTGGTTTATTTTTCCATCTTAAATGGAAAAAGGGAGGTGTTTTGAATTTTTATTTTTTATATATTTTTAAAAGTTTTAAAAATGTTTTACTTGTAATTTTAGTTGTATTTGCTCACTAGGGAAGGTGATCACTTTTACACTATTCTCTAATACTTATGTAATGCAGAATAGTGTGCAATTTTAGCTTCCCTATTACACTCTTCCTCTGGTCTCATGCTGTGTGTAGTATCGGCAATAAGATGACAGGCCTTGGAGTTCTCAATAAGCTTCCAGCTGCCCTGACTATGGCTAATTGGGAGGTGCTCCCTTCTTGCATAATTGCCCAAAAGTCATGTTCGCATTGACTTTGGCATTCAAGTAGTTAAACGGACGGTATCAGAGTTATCCTTGGTCCTGGCTGCTGAAGTCAGGTGCTGGCTGTAACTAACAGCCGGCCCCTGCTGTGTATGAAGTGGACTCAGCTCATGAGCCCACTCCATACATCCTTGCACCCCATTCTTGACGTGGTACCCTAGTTGATCATCCCTGCCTGCCCATCATCCCATTCCTGTATAGGACCACTAAAGAAAGGTCTAAAGTCTGGAGAACTTTATGTCCCACTTTTCCAAATTGTATCTTGCTTCCAATCTCTTTGGACCCCTTGATATTCACGATTTAGGATGATAAAAACTGTTCTGGAGATTACTACAAATTAACCATTGCAATGAGTAGGTACAACTTGGTATTCCATTGAAAGGTGTTTAATTCCATTGTAAAAAAACTTCAATGCTTTCCCCATGGGGAACCTTACATCAGTGAAATTGTGGCACCTGTGGCTGCACTACAACTCCCGGAATCACTGATTTATAGAAATACAAACTATATACAGGAGAAAACAGATTCCATTGTCAATCCATTACAGCATTGGTCACGAGCCTGTGACTCTCCCACTATATCTAATCACACATGTTCTCAGGGCATGCTGGGAATTCAAGTTTTACAATAGCAGGAAAACTACAATTTAGAGACCCCTAACAGCTTCAGCCATAAAATAGTTAAGACTCCATATTAGATCCAAAACTTTCTAAGGGAGCAAATAACCAGCATTACTGTAGTTCTTGGGTCTGTTGACCCGTACGTTTCGTCTATGTGTTTTTTGCCTTCGGTAAACAATATTGAAGATGTCCAAAGCTTACGTACATAACCTCTTGTGGATACTTGTAAGACATCAGAGGTTTTGAGCGTGAGCATCAATAGGCGATGCTTTAAGCAGAGTGTCTATTTTCTCCATTAGCAGATAGGGAACGGGCCGCAGTCCATTTTAGATATCCATTGAACAAGACGATTTTCTAACCAAACACTTAACAGCTCAGCCGTGCTGATATAGTTAGTGGACGGAAAACATCCAGGGAGCCATTTATAGGAAAACATTTTCATTGGTGTCCTGTATGGCTGCACAAGCTCGTTCCCTTTTCTCCTTATTTCTCAAAACCAATATTGAACCGAGGACCAGAAATAAATGATCGTGAAACCTTTAGAAGCCTAAGGAACATGGGGAATGAGAAAGAAGATTCCTATTTCCTAAGGAGACTTAGTGATTTATAGGGCCTGAGAAAATGTACTTATTTCTTGCTCGCCTCCCTTCTCCATCGTTGTCTTGCTCAGTTTGAAGTCAATACTCCTGAAAGGGTGGTTTAATTATCTCACTCACACTCCTAAATCTCTTTATGAGAGTATTTGGCTGGAAAGCTCAACATAATTTCAGATATATTGGCTGGAGTGCTGTATGCCAGCCAAAGTAAATTAGCAACTTAAGGGCTGCCTCTTTTCTCCAAGCGATCATGCTTAGGTTCCGGCTCTAGCACTGGAGAAGCCGCGTGCTCCCTAATCAACTGTTTAATAAGAGAGGAAGAGCAGGAAAGAAAGTGGAGAGACATACAAAGGAGCATATTAAGACGTTGTAGAATTTCTTGCATAATACTGACTAGAAAAGTGTTGCTCAGAGTTGTCCCAATTTTGTTCTCCTTGTGCTGTTATCGCTATATTGGAATCATGTGTGTCTTTATTATAAATTCATTCTGTATACCCACTAATAATAAAATACAGATGTAGCAGAGCTGAATTTGTCAATGAATGGATCCTTTTGCACATATTAAGGACCTGTGATATGTTCTAAAACAGCCGTTTTAGTAAATAATTCATGTGAAATAACAAATCTCAAGCCTCTTCTCTTATAACTGTTTGTTGTACTGTTCCTCTATTATTCCTTCTAGAAATGTAATACCGAATCTGTCAAATGGGTGTTACCAATGTTGGATTGTGGGAGTTGATCTTGGGGGTCATCTAAAATAGTCAGTTTTGCATGAATATTTGGTAGACTACGTGCTGCTGCAACTCTTAATTCCTGTCTAGTGAGTAGGCAGGAAGGAATTGGTTGAACTTGATGGACACATGTCTTCTTTCAACCGTACTAACTATGTAACTATGAATTGAATGTTTCAGCAGCACCTAATTTACTAAATATTCATGCAAGTCTGAATAATTTAGATCACTTAAATTGGAAGCATTAAAAGTTAAGTTTTAGCCTGGCTAGGCAGGATTTTTTTTTATTAGTTTAACTTGGGGAAAAAATTGTCAATCCGCTTTTTTAGCAAACTAGTTGATTTTGTGGAATTAGCCCACTAGCTAAGTTTGGGTAATTTCTATAGGGCCTACCCTACAGCTTCTGTACATGAAAATATTACATGTTAACTTTTAGGCCTCTTGGATATAAATGCATGCATTTTACCATGTAATACAGCATGCAAAACAGAACTGTATTGTGCAGCACGCAATACCAAGTGAGTCACATATCTTTCTGTCTCACACATCTGTATCACTGTCTTGAACAGCTGTCTGTCTCACACATGTGTCTGTCATCAGGTCACCATCACATGGCAGTGAATACAGCACTGATCCAACATAGAAGCAAAATAAGCCCTGACATCCAGGGACAGAAGAGAAGATATCTTATCTGATGAGTCATTCTCTCCATTGATGAATCATTCTCTTCTTTCATGACTTGTTCTTTTTTCCCATTTTTTTAATCCATTCCAGATTATCATGGTAACTTCTCCTGGATACAACTTGGCCTTGCAGAATTTACCACACAGCACTTCCCTTCCAATTTCTACCTCCACTATGGGACTCCCCCACTAAGTAAGTAGGTAGTAACGTTGACCACCATTAAGTTGGTAGGTATACAAACCTCCAGTAGGAAGTTCTATAGGTCCACTGTAGGTAGATAAGGTTTTTATGCCCCCTGTAGGGAGATAAGTAGGTATATATGTCTCCTGTAGGTATATAAACAGTCTCCTGTAGGTAGATAGGTATACAGTCCCTTGTAGATTGTTAGGTATATTTGCCCCTCTGTAGGTAGATAGGTAGGTATATAGCCCCGTGTAGGTATACAGTACTCTGTAGGGATATAGCTCCCTGTAGATAGGTAGGTATACAGCCCCCTGTAGTTAGTTAGCCCCTTGTAGACAAGTATGTATACAGTCCCCTGTAGGTATATATGTCCCCTGTAGGTACATAGCCTCATGTTGGTATTCTGCCTCCTGTAGGTATATAGCCTTCTGTAGGTATACAGCCCCTTGTAAGTATACAGCCCCTTATGCCCTGTATGTATTTAGACTACTATAGGTATACAGCCCCTCTAGGTACATAGCCTCCTGTAGGTAGATAAGGCCCCTTCTGACTAATCAATAAAAAAACCATACTCACCTCTTCCTGTTCCCCCACTGAGGAGATCGCTGCAAGAGAATTGTGACGTCATCATGCCACTTATGCCGGGACGTTACTCTGGGGATCTCCTAGGCCTAAAGCATATGGACTTTCGGCCTAGTAGATACAGCAGAGCAGGTGCCATTGGAACTTGGGTCCCACCGGGAGTTTTTCCTACTCCCCGGTGAGCCAGTCTGAGTCTGGGTGTTATCAATCGGAGGGGGTCCCTGTGCACACACTGATTATCAACGCTGATTGGTAAATGATAGACTGGATGGCTATGTTCATACGTCTTAAACTGGGACGTATCTCACCCCGTATTTTGCGCCGTACTGCGCGAAATACGGGGCGAGAAACATCCCAGGACATTACGGTAATCCACAGTTTGAGAACTATGGATTACGTCTCCTCACTCTGTTCGCACAATACGGCGAGCGGGGAGAGAAGTGACATGTCAATTATTCATGGCGCATACGAACTGAGAAAAATGAATGTCTATGGGGCCGGCAGGCTGCCGCCCCCATACACACGGGGCGTTAATAGCGGGCAAAATACGTCCCGCAATTACTGCCGTGTGAACATAGCTTACATGGACCAGGAGTGCCTCGGAACAGTGAGAATTTATACAAACCCTAGCCCCAATTTACTGCTAAGGTTACAGTTAGGGCAGGAATAGGGTTACAGAAAAACCTCTGGTTCAGGATATTTTAAACTCAAGTTTAAGTTTGGTCAAACTGAGCAGCATCATTTTAGCAACACTATTTGTATGTAAGTGAAATGTAGAAAGAATGTCATCATTAAGCTGCACAGCATATAGCAGAGTTTATTCTTCATTAGAATTTTTTTTTCTCTTATCACCACTAAATATTATTGCATTTAA
Source organism: Phyllomedusa bahiana (assembly GCA_025379985.1). Taxonomy (NCBI): domain Eukaryota; kingdom Metazoa; phylum Chordata; class Amphibia; order Anura; family Hylidae; genus Phyllomedusa; species Phyllomedusa bahiana. The sequence goes on from JAODAL010019052.1 coordinate 54,122, forward strand.
CTTACTGATTTCATTTCTTCTCTGTGACATCAGCCACAATGCTTGCCTATGAGGTTAGCATGTTTAAAAATCCGTTTCCTTTAATATGAGCTTTTGTATCATCTTTTGAAAGAGTCTCGGAGATTTCACGCTACGATGTGCTTTTGAGATAGGGAGGACGCAAGACAGCTGGGTGATACAGGAGCAATCACAAAGGATAGATGCCCATTTAGGTGATGTGATAAGACACTGTGCAAGCGCTTTGGTGATAAAGACAGAGATTTCTGTTATTATACGTTCAGCAGCAAGAAGTTATTTTAGCAATTCTAGAGTCGTCTAGAAAAAAAGAACATACAATTAAATTAAGGAATCGAAAGAGAGGAACAAAATTTAGATGGGGAACGTTTATAGAACATTATGTACAGTAGAAAGGAGCAGAGCAATTCTAACCCTTCTGTGGAAAAAGGAAGAAAATAGCAAATATGCATCAGCAGTAAGGCAAAACCCAGGCTGTGTACAGTACTGCATGGGCTGGACCTGGAAACAATACTGAATAAGAGGTTGTTTGCCCTCCAGGTGGTGCTGTATGGTGCCTCCATCTAGTACTGTGCAATATACTCGTATTTTTAGTGGTTTAAGATTTTAAAACCAGCAAAAATACGATTGTTCAGGCTGCCCCATAGACAGCAATAGTCTATGGTAGTCTCCACCGGTCGTTTTTTCTCGGCTTGTCTTCTTTCACCAGCGTATTATGAAACATGTTGTATAATACGCCGGCATCTTTAGTTTTTTTTTTGTTGGTTGTCTTCCCGTACAATACATGTATGGGCTGACGGCTAAAAAATGAGAACTGACTGCGATTTTTGCGCAAAACGTGACAAAAATCACTGTCCTGCATCGGAAAAAAAAATGGTCGACTTTCGGCTGGTTTTTGTCCAATGCAGTGTAGACCTATCCTTAGGGAGATATTCTCCCCTAGAACCAATGCCTCAATATTATGACATCTAAAGGAGTAATCTACAATCTTTTTTTCTGTATATGGGCAGCAAAACAAAACTCCATTTAAAATTGGAGGCATACACCTGAATGCCCTAATGCTCATTATTGCACTCATCATAGTTGAGTATAAGTTGCAGAGCTGCGGTCTGTGGACCCGAGGTCTGGGGGCCAAATTTCAACGTGCCAAATTTCTAAGTGTCAATTTAGAAGTTGGCAATCCTCAGAATTATCCAGAATCGAGCCAGAAGGGAGCAAAGGGAGAAGGGACTCTCCTCTCCGTCGCTTTTTGTAGGTAGCTGCAACTTCTTGCATACACCTTATATACCATGTGCTTGCTATTACTAACTACCTTGCAAGCCATCTGCCTCCTATCTTCGACCACCCAATCTTGCCCTCATACAAGTTTAATCTACTAAGCTCCTCTCTCCATGCCTCACCTATGTACTCATCCTCCACACGCTATTTCCCTCTTCAACCACCCCAAACCACCATCTCACATCATTGATGCACAAACGCCGCTCAGGATTCACACTGACCCATCTCTGTCTCTTTTCATTCTCCTGCTACTCGCTGCAGGAGACATCTCTCCCAACCCGGGCCACCTTCCCTTTACTGCTCATTCCCCCTCCTCCTCAGCCGCCCATAGAAAGCCTGTAACCGTGCTTGCATTTCGCTGAACGCCTTTTTCGGACCCCTTTTTAAGTGTGCTTCTTTGGAACACGCTCCCGCACCGTCTGCAACAAACTCACATGCTGTTGCATGATCCTTTTCTCTCTCCAACTACTCCCCTCAACCTGCTGACCTCACAGAAACATGGCTCCAGCACTCATGATCACCCTCCAGCTTCCCTTGCCGCCTCACCTATGGTGGAGCTACACTTCTCCACACCCCAGACCTAGAGACCAGGCCGGTGGAGGCGTTGGCATCTTCTCCGGGGGGGGGGGGGGGGGGGGGGGGGGGGGGGGGGGGGGGGGGGGGGGGGGGGGGGTGGGGGGGGGGGGGGGGGGGGGGGGGGGGGGGGGGGGGGGGGGGGGGGGGGGGGGGGGGGGGGGGGGGGGGGGGGGGGGGGGGTCTTCCACACTAGCACTTATCAGGTCCTTCTCCTGCCCCTCCCTCACTTTCCCCCTCCTTTGAGGTCCATCATGCCCTCAGACTCTTTCACCATTTTTCCATCTAGAGTCGCAGTTGTCTACAGACCCCCCGCTCCCCCGCCAGTTTTGGATCATTTTGCCGCGGCTCCCCACTACTTCCACTCTTTCTGAAGCCCACTCCTCATCATGGGTGATTTTCAAACATCCCCATTGAGACCCCGATGTCTCCTTCTGCCTCAACAGTTTCTTTCATTAACCTCCTCTTCGACATGGGCCTCATGGCAGTTTACTGACTTCCCAAACCCACAAGGATGGGAATTCATCTGGATCTGGTCCTCTGTCATCTTTCCTAATTTCTAACTTCTCTAATTTCTCCTTATATGCTCTCTCTGACCACAATCTTATCTCCTTCATTATCACTAATTCTCGCCTTCTCTGGACAAATCCTGCCCCATACATCCATACAGAAATATCCGCTCCATTAATAACTCAGAACTCACTGACACCATACAAGTCCTCACCTGCCCCCAATCTCCTCCTCCTGTCCAGACCAGCTGTCAAAACGATACTATGAAACTCTCACAACCACCCTGGAACAATGTTTGCACCACTCACACACCGCACCACCAGCCGTCATGACGCCCCACCTTGCACACCAGACGGGCGCACCTTCAGACTGCGTTTATTTCTCCATCGATGTATCCAGGTGTGCTGAGCGGCTGTGGAGAAAGACAAAGCAACCTGCAACTTTTCTCCACTACAAATTCATGCTCAGGACTTATCAACACTGGCCCTTCACTGCGCCCAAACAAAAATTTTCAACCTCCCTCATCTCCATACTAACACAACAACCCAAAACGCCTCTTTTGACACCTTCCATTCCCTCCAAAGGCCTAAAGCGCAGCTCCGGTCACTGACCTCTGTGCTGAGACCGGCCACTCACTTCCACAGACAAAATTGGAAAAATATCCGCAAACATAGCTCAGTGTCCCCAAATAAACCCACCTGCCCTTCACTTCACATCCTCTAATCTACTCCGCTAGGCCTTGACCCGACGACAGCGGAAGAAGGTGTCCCAGGCTTACTCCTGTCTGCTCTTCCCACCACCTCTCTACTGACCCCATTCCCATCCCACCTCGTCCAGTCTATTTTCTCCAGCTGTCCTCTCTCACCTTACTGACTATCTTTAACCTCTCTCCCTCACCTCTCTCCACTGGTATCTTTCCATCTTCCTTCAAATACGCCATCAAACCCCTTTACTAAAAAGCCTCTCTGGACCCGTCTTGTGCGATAAACTACCGAACCAGATTCTAACCTGCCCTTCATATCTAAAACTCCTGAACGGCTTGGTCTATACTCTCGTCTAATCCGCTTATCTCACTGCTAACTCGTCTTCTTGACCCGCTGCAATCAGTTATCCTCCGAACCTACACCTCCCACGGAAACTGCCTTAGTTAAAGTCTCAAAGACCTCCTAACAGCAAAAACCAGGGTAACTACTCATTGATGCTTCCTCTTGGATCACACTGCAGCAATTTTGACACTGTGGAACACCAACTTCCCTCAGCATGCTCAGCACCATTGCCTCCAGGACACCCGCTCTCGCTTGGGTTCTCGTCCGACCCTCTCTGACCGCTCTTCAGTGTCTCGTTTTCCTGGTTCCACCTCCTCACTCTTCACTTGCATGTTGGGGTTCCTCAGGGATCATTTCTAGGTCCTCCTCCCTCTTTTCATTGTACACAGCCCCCCAATGGACTAAACCATCAAGGAGAATTGGCTTCCAGCCCGCATCTCTATGCGGATGACACCCATTATACACCTCCCCCGTGACATCACTCCAGCCTTGCTACAAAACAACCATGACAGTCTGGGTCCGCTGATCCTCTGACTTCAAAGTCCTCTCTCCATCTGAAACCATAAACCTCACTAAGACGAACTATCCTTGTCTTTCTCCCGCCATCTACTAACCACCCCCCCCCCCTGCGATTTTCTGTTTCTGTAGTGGTACCACCATTTCTCCTAGGCAGAAGGCCCGCTGTCTAGAAGTTTTATTGGATTCGATCTGACCTTCTCCATATAGTATCCACTCCCTTGTCCCGCTCCTGTCACCTGCAACACAAAATATCTCCAAAAACCGTCCATTTCTCACTGAGGAAACGACTCAAACTCCATAACTGCTTCTTATTCTTTCTCGTCTTGACAACTCTGCAACTCCTTGCTTATCGGCTCCCTCTCTGCAAACTCTCCCCTCTCCATCTTCCAGAATGCAGCACCAGGCTTGTCTTTCCACTCCACCGCTATCTGATGCCTCTACCCTGTGTCAGTCACTGCACTGGTTGCCCATCCATACAGGATACAGAATAAACACATCACGGCTCTCTCTACCCATAAAGCTCTACCACACAGCGCTGCCCTCCCTACATCTCACTCCCTAGTCCTCCCCTGTCTACCCCACCTGCCCTACCCGTGCTCTTTCCTCCCCCTCCCGCTCTGGCTGATGATATCAAACTACATCCTCCAATCATTCCGAACCTCCCATGCCCCGCCTACAAGATTTCACACTGCGGCACCCAATCCTCTGGAATATGCAACCGCGGCGATCAGGCACATTCACAACCCTCACAGTTTTTAAGAGGGCCCTGAAAACACATCTTCCTGTTTTGGCCCACCAAGGATCCCTAACTGCTATCACACCATCTGCACCTCCTCCCTGCACTTGGGCCACTCACTGGCACTTCTTCTGTATATTAGATGTACATCTGGATGGCAGGTTAATCCATTTTTTCCATGTAAACCACCCCATATTTATGAAACATGGCCGGGACCATAGTAAACTTGGCATCTTCTTAACCGTATGTTTTAAAACCCATACACCCTAATAGATTGTAAGCTCTCACGAGCAGGGCCCCACAGCCTTGTGTCTCATTTGTAAGTACTATTTACTGTGTAATGACGGTATATTACCCTTGAATTTGCTAAAGTGCTGCGTAATAAGTTAGGCCGGCTTATAGATAAAGATTATTATTATTATTATACACAGGGACAGCATGGCCCCATGCTGTATGCGCCTATGGGTGTTTTATATCTTCTTGGAATTCAGGGCCACATGTGTGAACCTGTTTAGGTCTAAAACTCACTTTTTTGCCCATAGGTTACTATGCCATGGTAACTAATCGGTACCCCTCAATCTTACTGCAAGGGTGCCAATCGGAGTAAGGAATGGTGCGCAGCAGCATCTAAAGTGCATTCTTGATAACATTTGAAAGTGGCCATCAGGGAGATTCTGGGACACAAAAATCAGCATAGACCACAACCTTTTGTATCAAGCCACAACCATTTCACATATGGTCACACCCACTACAGCCAATTGTATATTGGCTATGGAAAACAGCTAATTGAGGGGCTTGCGATCACCCAGCTTTCCTGGACATTGGATAGCATATTCAACATCTAGGAGAGCTGTTAGATACCCCAAACTGTGCCTGGATCTAAACCATTACACTACTACCAATATTTTTATTATACAGTGACCATATAGTGGTACATACCAATGTACACAGATGCGCTTCAACTGGTATATATTAAACCTCCATACAGTGACCATATAGTGGTAGTTACCAGTGTACACAGACTCTGAAGACTGTAAATTACCTCCATACAGTGATCATGTAGTGGTGAACACTAGTTGTATTCTGGCTGTGCAGACGTTTAAATGATTACAGTACAGTTACAAATAGGGACTCACCAGAGACGTCTTCAATGACTGGAGTTGTTCTCTTTCCCTTTCTGCATCCTGCCCAGATCACCATGATGACTTTTCCCAGCAACGATTCATCCCTTCAGAATTTATCACACAAACAACTTAGAATTCTAATTTTTCCAGAACCTCTCTCCCTATACTCACCTCTGAGCATAGGGAGGGAAATTCCACATTTATTGATAGGTGGGAAGTTTATGGGGTGATACATGGAAGCGATAGGAAGTGAAAGGTGGAGGTGAGATGGCTGTGGGGTAATAGGTGCAGGTGAGGCAGTTATGGAATGATATGTAGAGGTAAAATGGCTATGAGGTGATAAGTGGAGGTGGTGGAGGACTTATGAGTAGGTGGGGGTTACAATAGGTGGGGGTTACATTTTGTGTTGACACTAGGATATATAACACATTGATGGGGAGGGGCGAGGGAGATGGGTACAGAGCATGGCTTACAGGCACAATCTCCATAGCGGGCAGAAGACCATTCCCCACAGTAGTGGGGAGGGGCCGGGGATGTGAGTATAGAGCATGGCTTACAGGCACAATTTATTTGGGGGGCAGAGGACCATTCCATTGGAGAATGTGCTGCTGCTGTGGTTGGTACGCCCCAAAAACATATTGGGCAGGATGAGCTACATACCCTGCAACCCCCAGAATATCAGCTGCATGCATGTTCTTTAGGGCATGCAGAAGACAGAGTTTAGTACTGTCATATTTTTGTAGTGTTTTTATTTTTATACAGGTTTTCCTGTTAGATTTTGTCAGACTCATTGGGCTACGACGGACGTTTGATACATTTTGTTAATAAAATTTTCAACGAGAGCTGTAGTCGAGGAGTGTTTATTGACATAAAAGGTTTTTTTTTCCCATTCAGTCCCAGTGTTAGTAATGGAGGCGTCTGCCAGATATCTCTCCATTACTATCGTTAGGGCTTGGTGTCAGTCAGCAGTGGTTTTTGTGAGCCCAAGGCTGACACTAACCCCGTGTTACTATGACTCCGGTACCCAACGCACCAGAGGTACTGGGAAGAGCAAGGGTAACCATCACAAGTGGTTCTTATATTGTGATGGTCCATTTCTGGGGTGGCTGCGGGCTAGTATTTTAAGACTGGAAAGGGACCAGTACCCCTGGACCTTCCCATTTTTATAGTATCAGACTGCAGCTGTCGGTTTTACCTTGGCTGGTTATGGAAATTGGGGGAGATCCCATGTCTTTTATGTTTTTCAAAAATCATTTATTTATTGAGAATCCTAAAATGGGTAACTCCTGTAATCATTACAGTGGATGGCCATAGTTAGATTCTCAATAAATAAATAAAGTTTTGGGAAAAAAAAACAGTGGTGCCCTCCATTTTCCATAATCAGCCAAAGTAAAACTGACAGCTGAAGCCTGATACTATCAGAATGGGAAGGCCCAGTGTAAAAATAGCAGCTTGCAGCCACCCCAAAAGCAGACCCTCGCATTAGAGGGTCCACTTTTGACCAGCTCGTCTCAGTACCCATGGTGTATTGGGTACTGGGATAATAGTGACATGGGATTGATGTCAGCCTTGGGCAACAAAAACCACAGATGACTGACATCAAGCCTGAGCAATAGTAATGGAGGAATCTATCAGACACCTCTATTACTATCCCTGGTATTAAATGGAAAAAAAAATGCACAAAAAAAACTTTTATTGAAATAAACACTCCCCGAAAACAACCCTCTTTCACTATTTTACAAAAAAAAAAAAAAATACATGCACGGTTGATCCAATGCAGTCCTTCAAATCCGAATTAGTCCAAATGGGAACCTGTAAATAAACAAACCTTATACACATAAACATACATAGGCTAGATAGTCTGTCCCCTGCAGCCTGTCTCCTGCCCTCTGTGCCTGCCAGAGACAGAATGCAGGGAGCAGGAAACAGGGAGCAAAGGGCAACATCTGCCCCTTTTTGCTTGTGTCCTGCTCCCTGCGATGTCCAGAGACAGACCGCAGAGGGCAGGAGACAGGGAGCAAAGGGCAACTGCTGCCCCCAGGGTAGGAGACAAGCCCACGGGCCCAGGGGGCAGGAGAAGGGCCGCAGGAGACAACGCCTGCAGCCTGTCTCCTGCCTCCTTCCTGCGTCAGGAGACAGGCTGCAGGTGAACACTGCTGCAGCCTGTCTCCTATTGCAGGAGGAAGGAGAGACAGCGGCAGGAGCTGTGAAGATGCAGGGCTGGGGAGTAAGACACAGGAGTGGGGCACAGTAAGAACTTACCCGCCGGCTTTACGCTGTCAGAGATCGTGACTTCCTCCTGGGCAGTGCACGTTTTCTGAAAAAGCTGTGCGCGCTGCTCTGCTGAACATATATACAGCAGCGGGGAGGCCATCCCCCGCAGTGGCTCCGTAACAGCGTCCTATATCAGTTTCACTGACCTTTCAGGGGGGGAGGAGAGGACCACCATCTGCACCACCCTCCCACCTAATCCAGTAAATATGCTAGAGCGTTAAACAACAAGGATCAGAGCCTACCTACTAAATGACAAAATTTATGCCTTTAGAGCTCTGTAGCCTTGTACACTACAGTTTAGAAACCTCCTGCATTAATGTCCCTCAAACACGCTCAGCTAGGCTGATATGCCATTCACTGCTGTAGAGCCACCCAACCTAACCAGGATGTGTGAGTCTGAAGCTCGATGTGGCTTTGTAAAACAGCATGATGAGAACACCCCTTTAATACAACGCATGCCTTTTTATGAGAAAAGCATGTATTTTTTCTTGTGTTTTTGATGCAACAGAAATGCAATGTGTGACTGCAGTCTAAAAGTCAAATAGTGCCAATGTACTATGTATGAATCAATATCATCCATATAAATGATAAATAGGCTGATATCTTCCTTAGAGTCCGTCTACATGTCAAAGATTTATAGTCAGTTTTTGACACGGTTTTTGGATTTTGAAACCAGTGAAAAACTGACTGTCAACCATCCCCCAGCTCAGATTTCTTGATGGTCGGATTTCAAAACTGGCATTTTTCAAAAACTTAGATCATGCACATTCTTCTGCTGGATTTAAAATGTACTGTTCAATTGGCTGAATCCAAAACTGTTTAAAAAAATCAGGCCATAAAATGGACCAGAAAACAAGAATCAAGTGTGAAATACCGATTAGAATCCGACTAGTATTTTGCCTTTGCCGTATGGACACAGCCTTAGTTGAGTGTGATCCATTCTACAGCTACCTCCAAGTGGAAGGTAGCTGTGTGTCTTATGGCATAGTTTTGGCTTGGTTTAAATTCGTATTTATGTTTCATGGCTTTTACATGGATCCCATTTTACTTAAAGTAGTAGTAAAGCGGAGAAACATTTCGCAGTGCGATTCTGCTACAAAGCCGCCGGGTGTTCGCTTCTAATTCCCAATATATTCTATGGCACGATGAATGACACTATTAGAACGTACTTCTTTCCTGCAAAATAAAAGCCCTCTAATGTCTATGTAGATGAAAAAATAAAAAAGTTATGGCTCTGGAAAGGCGGGAAGGGAAAAACAAACGTGAAAAAAATAGGCCTTGGCGTTAAGGGGTTAATGTTAAATAAGGCCAGGATGGGGAAAAAAAAGGAAAAAAAGAGTTATACGTGCCTACCTGTCCCTAGCTACTGCTACTCTGAAGGCTCCCTGGGATCTGTTCCGATTTACTTCCAAGTTCTCGTCTTGACACACAGAAGAGAATCAAGCTGTGTTTTAAGCGAATATAGTGCATGCCTTTTCAGCTGATTCAATAGGTAGTAAAAGAGAGATAGTTGTCCTCCTTCCCAGGGCCATCAGAAATTTTGGGGCCCCATATAGCTGGAGCATCTGGGCCCCCCTCCCCGGCCGACCCAACCTCCTGCTCCTCTCCCTCCCCATCCCCGGCCATCCCGACAGAGCCCCACGCATCCCCCTTCCTACAACCATCGCCACCCCAGAAAAAAAAATGCAATTGTGCCATTGTTTTTGGATTTAGTTCTTGCTGGGTTATATAAGGTCCAGCAAATACCTCTACATGTCACCATTATAATTTTACTGGCAAAGCCAGTATACCCAGATCAATATTGCCAAGCAACAATATATAAATTCTAAATAATACCGCCACCTATCACTACCATATACTGACTAGTCCCACCATAATGTTATTGACTAAACCAGTATACCAAGACCAATATCACAAAACAACAACAATATACAAGCACCTAATAATATCAGCACATCATCCCCACATATCTCCAACATAACAATACTAAATAATACCGCCATACTGTTAGTGATTATAAACCATCACACCAAAACCAATATTTACATACAGTGACCCTATAGTGATAGATACCAGGTACACAGGTGCTTTGCAAATAGTTTACTTACATTTAGAGCCTCACAGGTGACATCTTGTCTGAGGAGTCGTTCACTTTCCCTTTTCTTCTCTATTCGGTCCAGACCTCCATGATGACTTCCATCCACCACTCATCCCCGTAGAATTTACAACACAAACACCTGAGACTCCTCACTTTTTTTTATCATTTTCCCAACTGAGTGCCCCCGCCCTCCATGTACCACCTGGTAATTATGGGGCTACCCCAGTCTTTATGGAGGTACAACGGGGCACCCGGGTGGTAGCTAGGTAGCTTGGCACCCACCGGACAGTAGCTAGGTAGCTTGGGGAGACATCGGTAGCTTCGGGCCCCCGGGCGGTAGCTTAGGGTTCCCATGTAGGTACAATGGGGGCCCCCTGTAGCTTAGGCCCCCACTGTCGGTAGCATAGGGCCCTCGGTAGATTAGGGCCCCCTTGTAGGCAGAATAGTCCCCCCCCTGTAGATTAGGGCCCCATGGTAGGCCGAATAGTCCCCCCTGTAGATTAGGACCCCCTTGTAGGCAGAATAGCCCCCCCCTGTATATTAGGGCCCCGGTTGTAGTCAGAATAGTCCCCTCTGTAGATTAGGGCCCCACTTGTAGGCAGAATAGACCCCCCTGTAGATTAGGGTCCCGCTTGTAGCCAGAATAGACCCACCCTGTAGATTAGGGCCCGCTTGTAGGCTGAATAGTCTCCCCCTGTAGATTAGGGCCCCGCTTGTAGGCAGACTAGTCCCCCCCGTAGATTAGGGCCCCCCTGTAGGCAGAATAGTCCCCCCCTGTAGATTAGGGCCCCCTGTAGGCAGAATAGTCCCCCCTGTAGATTAGGGCCCCCCTGTAGGCAGAATAGTCCCCCCTGTAGATTAGGACCCCCTGTAGGCAAATAGTTCCCCCCAGTCATTAGGGCCCCCTGTAGGCAAATCGGCCCCCCCCAGTCATTAGGGCCCCCTGTAGGCAAAGTTCCCCCCCTAGTCATTAAGGCCCCCTGTCGGCATAGTTCCCCCCCCCCCGTCTTTAGGGCCCCCTGTAGGCATAGTTCCCCCCCTGTCTTTAGGGCCTCCCTCCCCCATCTTTAGGGCCCCCACCATAGCTAATTACTTACCTGGCCGCACGCTCCTCCGGTGTCTCCGTCTGCTCCTGGCCCCAAGCCTGCTGCTTTAGGCTTGGGGTCTATGACAGGAAGCTCGGCAGACGGCGCGATGGATTCACTTCCGCCGCGCCGCCTGCAGAGCTATGTACGGCAGGGAGCGCATAGCTCTCTCTGCTCCGCTGTACATCTTAATTGTATGCGTGTCGCATGGACGTGCATACAATTAAGATACCCTCTGTGAAGCAAGGGGGCGGAGCCTGTCACCGGTGGCGGGCCTCCCTGGCTTCATAAACAGGCCGGGCCCGGTAGAGCAGTACCGGTTGTACTACCCTACCGGCGGCCCTACTCCTTCTTAAGCAGGGATTACATTTCATGGAACCCTATCCACATAGTCAAATGTATTACTATACTCTGCAATCTTAGAAGAAAAAAAAACTAATTCTCTCAGCTCACTGCTGGAAACGTGAACATATTTCTTAAATCCTCATATTACTGTAGTAATGTTTGGTGTACGGAAACCCTGCCGGACCACCGGCACCTCCAAAGAGTAATCAAATTCACCTGGAAGATAAAATCCTAAACTTAATTCACAAGATAATGTTTAAAAATGAGTAAGAGCAGTGGCTTGAAACGCGTTAGATGGCAGTAATATTTTTTAAGCATGTGAATAAAGTTTAGGATTTTATCTTTCAGATGTTGGCTGGCATACTACATCTGAATGTTCTTCCTTTTAGGCTGGCTTCACAATTTGTTTTTGTCTACAATGCAGGTATCTGGCAGGGTTTCATGAATTAAAGTACCTCATCGGATACCGCACTGTAGCTTCACAGCCGAATAGAGATTAAAGGGGTTGTGCCATTAGTGTTCCACAAAAAACATTACATATCATTTAGTGAAGTTAAATGATATATGGCTCAGAAAAACATAACCCTAACATCACATATGCCATAAAAATGTCTCTGATGTGGACACCCCTTAAATTTTTATAGGGTCGTCGCGGATATGTTGCATTATCCGAGCACCTATTTTCAGCAAATATCTGCAACATAGACAAAGGCGGTGTGAACCTATCCTCCGTATTAAAGTTATTTAGACATTATTTTACTTTTTTGTGCAGCAGGGCACATGACTTGATGATATACTTCCATCAGTATGCAAAGAAAAAATATATAGGGTATGTTCACATAACGGGTTGGGATGCTGATTGTGCGGCAGATCCAGCACTGCATCCACCTCAGAATCAACATCCAATCCAACCGCAAAAGGCCTCCCATCGAGGCCAAAGTAAAATCCTTGTCGCCGTTCACACAACGCTGATTTTACTTGCTTATTGTAAGGGAAAATAAGTAACATGCCAGTTCTTTGGGGCTATTATAGTTCCTAGAAGGTGAAAATTCAGCCTTTGAATATCAGTGTTGTATCCATGTCTGAAATTCACATTTACAAGCGCGGATTTTCCAACAAGGATAAAATGCAGATTCAGCACTGAAAATTTCAGCATCTGAATATGTTATGTGAACATACCCTTAGCCTGTGTTAAGTGACAATTTGATGTATGATACGTCTGTATTACAACTATTTAGAGCGATTATATTAGATTTGTATTGGATAACACATGAATTGACTACATGTAACAGCACATTCATCAAGATGTGGGTTGTAACTATATGACAGCTAAAGCCAATAAAAATTTCAATCACACAAGCTGCAGAATGTCAGAGCCCCTCCAGCGCTGCCCAAGATAGCGGGTGCCTGCTACACGTACACGGAATGGCTAGAAAATGGCATACTTGGCAGGCTATGTATTGCTATGTACAATTTGTTCTCGTAAAAGGCTCGTACGTCCATATTGATAAAGGATTTCCCATTGGTGTAGGAGTGATCCATTCTAATCAACAGAGTGTGAAGTGCAGCTGCTAGCTTTTCTGTGCATGACTTCACCAACACTACAGAGACCTGAGAGAGAAGGGAGAACATGGAGCGAAAGGGAGGCAGACACAGGGAGATGCTTATTTGCGAGTGCTATATTCTGGTCTTGAAAATAATCAGTTGCTCCAGATGCCCCCTTGGGGTCAGAGCTGAAATTTTCCTATTATTGTTTTCATGTTATAATCCTCGGCAGCGTTAAATGAAATGAATGTCACAAAAAACAATGAAAAGAAAAGGCAGAAGTTTAAGGAAAAGTAGATGCAGAAATACAAGGCTCCTTAGTGATGTTAGAGGGGACCTGTCAACGGATTAATGCTGCTCTAACCATGGGTGGGATGATAGACTCCCTCATTACAAACAATAGGAATATTTATTAATGCTGCTTAAAAGTTAAACTTAGAATAGACAGACTGAAAATGTGCCAGATTTATCACATTGACTCCTAGGGCTACATGTATGATTTTTGGCGCCCAGGCGCCCAACTTTTTTGCGTGCATTAGTAGTGTAGAATGCGTCTGAATCTATGAACCTGTTCTACTGCGGTTTATAGATTTAGCGCTTTCTAGCTACCAAGTGACAATTCAGGCTCATGTAAACCACTTTTAACTTGGTCTACCTGTTCCAGCAGTAATGCACCTAGTTTTGCCGAACTAAAGTCATAAATGTGTAGAATACTACGATTGTCGTGCAACACGCCTCCAGCACGCCTCCGCATCTTAGGCGCATTACAGAGTGCCGCAGGCGCTTTATAATGCACCTAATTTTGCAGTGCGTCTGCTCATACACCAAGCGCACATGGCTACTGGCGCAGCCCTGTACATACATGTTGCCCATAGTGTGTAATAAATTTGTCCCATCTTTAAACTGGTCTACCTTTTTTAGGCATGTGTTTAATTGGCTTACTTTGCTACTTTAGAGCAATTGTAGCATAATTTTGGCACAAAATGTCACAGTGATGCCATGTTCCTTTGAAGTGAAGTTATACCCAGAGTTGGACTGGGACTTAAAAGCAACCCTAGCACAAAACCTGCAGTACGTGGGATGAACATACTCATACAATAGCCGCCTCCCAATTTTATCTCTCCACTTTCTAAAATAAGCAACACCATCAACACAAGCAAGAAAGTAAAAATGAACCAGAGAAACCCCTAATCAGAGGGTCAAAGACAAGCCTGCACTCGGTTTTACAATCACGGACAAATGTACACTGCCACTAAACCAGCACCAATTTAACCTACAATACCATAATACAGAGACCACAGTATGGTCAGATACCAGCTTAGGTTGCCAAACAGCACTGATCAAACACAGAAGCAAAATAATCACCGACGTTCAGTAATGTCTTCTTCTATAGGAGTCATTCTCTTTCCTTTTTCTTTTTCATCCAGCCAAGACAGGTCATAACTACTTCTCCCAGTCCAAGATTTGTCTCTACAGAATTTACCATACAAACATCTTAGACTCCTCACCTTTGCCCCATCTCTGTACACCCCCAAATGGTAATGCAGACCTTCTTGTGCCCTAAACAGTAAAAGTACTTCCCAAACAGCTATGGGGCTCCGGTTTGTGCACACAGCTTTAGTCTTGTTTTGTGTCTGAATATATGTATGTATGTAGGTATATATGTCTCCCCAGTAGGTTATAGGTAATTAGGGCTTCCCAGTACGTAGGTATATATATATCCCCTTCAATAGGTTATAAGTATTTCTGCCCCCCCCCCCCCCCCCTGGAATATAGGTAGGAATATATGTCCCCCCAGTAGGTTATAGGGCCCCCCAGTAAATCGGAAGAAATATATGCCCCAACCCCAGTAGGTTATAGGCCCCTCAGTATGTAGGTAGGAATATAGTCCCCTAGTAGGTTATTGGACCCCCCAATATGTACATAGGAAAATAGACCTCTCAGTAGGTTATAGGGCCCTCCAGTATGTATGTAGAAATAAATGTCACCCAGAAGGTTATAGGGCCCCCCAGTATGTCGGTAGAAACAAAGGTCCCCCAGTAGGATATGGGGTCTCCCAGTATGTAGGTAGGAATATATATCCCCCAGTAGGCTATAGGGCCCACCAGTATGTAAGTAGGAAAATTAAAACTAATAATACTCACCTCTCCCCATTCCCCTTACAAACCTCTCGCTTCTGTGTTCCTGCCCAGGCGGTATACTTCAGAGTACTCCTGAGTACTCTGCGGGACAATGAGCTCTCGCTCCCTGCTCCGCTGTGGCCTTCCAGTATATGCATTTCCAGAGGACACACAGAAAGGGGAATAACTCTCCTTGGAGAGAGGCACCATGTAGGTGTGTGAGGATTTAAGATTGCCTTCATACACCTCACAGCATTTGCATATAACAAGGCATTATGGGAAGAGAGCTGAACGCTCTAGCTCTCTTTCTACTGGATGTATCCATCCTCAATTCTCTTGCGACTCACTGAGTCTTGGAAAGCGAAAAGGATTTGTGCCAAGCCAGTATCACTTATCCACAGACAGCTGTTTTGGGGTATTTACCCCTCTTCAGTGCAGAGCAGAGCTTACTGACTGGCTGATTGAAAGGCAATGATTAGCTCAGCAAGGGGAATATCTCTCCTTGGAAAGAGGCACCATGTGGGTGTGTGATATCCCAAATTGTCCACCGGTGGGGAAACCACAAGATTATTAGCAGCAGAACAAATGTAAAAAATAAAAACTGTGTTATTTAAAAAAAACAAAAAAAAAAAAAACGTTAAAACATAACAAAACTATAAAATTTAGTAACACCGGAATCATACAAATCTGCAATATACAGGTAGCATGTCATTTATACCGATCAGTAAACTCCATAAAAACAGAACACCTACAAAAATGTCGCAATTGCATTTTCAGGTCACAATACAAAAATGATTTCAGTATATTGTATGTACGTACAGTCAGTGGTACAATTAAAAATATACTGTAGTCCTACATAAAATAACCCCTAAACTGGAAAATAGAAGGAAAATAAATAAGTAATGGCTCTTGGAAAGCAAGGTTGTAAAAAGATATTGTGACATAAAAATCGCTGTGGTTTTATGGGGTTAATTTCGTTGCAGGCAGGCATGATATATGTATATCCCCAGACAGAGTGGAAATTTAGGTAATATCAGAAAATAATGCAGTATAAGAAACTTTCTTTGAACTTGAGGACATTCATACACATACATTGTGGTTTCACATTGATAAAATGTCTGCTCCCAGTTGTATAACAGTTCAACAGATTAGGGGTTAATCATAACACGTCCACCTTTTCACCGGACTGCAGGACTTC
Organism: Phyllomedusa bahiana; assembly: GCA_025379985.1. Classification (NCBI taxonomy): domain Eukaryota; kingdom Metazoa; phylum Chordata; class Amphibia; order Anura; family Hylidae; genus Phyllomedusa; species Phyllomedusa bahiana. The sequence continues at coordinate 70,588 of JAODAL010019052.1, forward strand.
AGGCAGTGATGTGCAGCAGCTTATGTATCAAGCACTGTATATCTTGTGACGTTTACTGTATTCTTCCCTGTACTAATGAGCTATGGGACAGCGGCTGACGGAAGATGGAATCAAACTGCCCTTGTATTTATTGCAAGACAGATGGGGTCTGTAGACCACAATCGAATGTATGTTTAATCAGTTGTTGGGGCTTTCATTTCACAGGCCTCTATATATCCCTGGGCCAGTCCAATTGTACATTATGGATGGGCTTCTGCTGTAATAGGTTATTGATGTATTACCCAGGGCTCTGTTGTGGTAGGTTAATTGTTCAAGCTGAATAATTGCTTTCTGCCCCCTCCCTTGTTATGCGTAACATATCTGTGATGCTCCCATATTACATCTCATGGGGGTTTTGCCGTAATTTCATAGCATCATGCTGGTCAGAACTTATGTTCATGAGTACAAATCATCCAGGAATAAAGTTGCACCATGGCGAATAGATTTTATGTGACTGTCTGGCTTTGCTTAATGAGACAATAAAATCAATTGGCATGGTCTTATATTACACACTAGAATCGTTCTAGCATTGCTTGAATAATACAAATATAAGAAAAGTTATTATATTAAGTGCGGACTTGGCAGAGCCTTGTTTTTCAGTAGTAGTAAAGCTGTGTCCTGTATTGCAGCCACTCACTATCAATATCTGTAATATGTGATTTTACAATGAGCAGGACTGCAGGTAACACAGGACTGCAGGTAACTCAGAAGCTATCATGGTACATAGAGAGAGGCATATTGAGCTGTAAGACAGACACTGCATGAAAAGGAACTAATAGCATCCCATGGGCACAGCAATTGGCACCCAACAGCTTGCTCGCTCTGCAATCGCGGGGTGCCTATCGGCAGGCATGGTGGCTGCCCTATTACATCCTGTCAGAGGCATGGTATAATAGGGGTGCTTTAACTGAACACTATTCTGCAATACCAATGTATTGTCAAATAGTGTTCACTTACAGCTCTCTTAGGGGGATCCATCCCCCATAGGGAGTAAGATTAAAAATTCTATAAAAGTTAAAAAAGATATAAAAGATCAAAATATCCCCCTTTACTCATTTTACAAATAAAAATAGAAAAAAACAATAGAAAAAAAATTAAACATAATTGGTATTGTCATGTCATATCCCCTAAAACTAAAAAGCGATCAAAAAATCTGTCCCAAAATGCTACCAATAAAAAGTACACTTCAGCCTGTAAAAAAACGTGCCTTCGCTCAGGTCCATAAGTGGAAGAACTTACTAAGAAGTTACTAATGGCAGAAAATGGCGCCAAATTTAAGGGAATGTTTGTATTTTTTATAACAGTACTAAAAACCCTCAATACTTGGTTTTACTAGAGTTATATCAATCTGCAGAACACAGATAACACATCATTTACACCTAAGAGGGACCACCGTAAAAATAAAACCCCGCAAACATGGCGCAAGTATGGTTTTTTTTCACATTTCACCCCACTTAGAATTTTTATTTGGTTTCCCAGTATATTCTATGGTATGGCCAATGGTAGCATTGAAAAGTAAATCTTGTTCCGCAAAGAACAATGTCTTAGATGGAAAAATAAAAATGTTATGGCTCTTGGAAGGCGGTGAGGAAAAAACAAAGAGCCATAAGAGGTTAACATCCAATCTATTAAAATATAACCTTATTTATCCCGCACAGTGAACGCCATAAAAAAATATCCAACACCAAAATTGGTGTTCTTTTTGGCTGCTTTACCTTCCCAAAAATAAGAATAAAATGTGATCAAAAAGCCATTGGTATCTGAAAATGATAACAATGAAAAACACACCTTAGTCCACAAAAAACAAGCCCTCATACATAAGGCAGTGTGCCCTTCCATTAGATGGAACAATAATTAGATGGAACCATAAGGACATAGTCCATAGTCTATGGATATGTCTAATGGCAGCTAGTAGATGGGGCAGTCAGCCCTTTCGGGATGCAGCCGGTGAGTTGGGGTCAGGAACTGGGTGACTGGAGAGATTGGGTAAGGGATGTTGCGGGCAATACAAGAGTTCGGCAGTGATTACCATTTCAACCACGAGTGGTCAGTTTTCAGGGGTGGGACTCAGTTTATCCTTTTGGATAAAGAAATGAAAGTGGAGGTGAAATGATATTGTGTACCTTTGTTCCTTGTCAAGCGACCAAATGGGAAAGCCACTCAATTATTGCAGGATGCGTTTCATTTGGCTTTGTTATCCCTTCATCCGCGGAGCTTTTGCTTGGGGTACTTCGCAATTTAAAGTCAGCCTTGGTCAGGTCGGAAACTGTTACAGAGATCTGTATACTTTCCTTTGGGTTTAGTTCTGAAGAAGGATCTGAATAAATTTTGGCTCATTCATCTCTTGTCTCTAGTGTTGAGCGATTGCGTTGGCTATCGAGATCGATCGATAGTCGATAGTCGGCCGCTATCGATAAGGTTTTTCGATAGTGA
>JAODAL010019053.1:0-73051 GCA_025379985.1 Phyllomedusa bahiana
TTTTAAAAATTTTTTTTTTTGTTCTTTTAGTGGGTTTTAGCTCTTTTTCAGATAATTTTTTTAAACCCCAAATAAAACGATTTTTTGATTCCTACCCCATCCCGGGGGCATTTTTAAAATGATTTTGTTTTTTCACCCTGCTCATTCGGAATACATGTTAGGCCGCACCCTTTTTCTGCCCAAGTCCCGCACTGCCCCCACACATGGGGGCACGGTGAATTTAAAATGTATGGGCCCCTTGGACGTTAGTAAGAAAGAAAAGGTGGAACCGGGCACATGTATGTCCAAAACAAACCAAAAAAAAAAAAAAAAAAAAAAAATGATGCATTGGGAAATCCAGGAATTATGATTCGTCCCCCTCCCCGTCGGCGAATAGCCGGGGGGGAGAAAAGTAAATACACATTAAGGGGAAACGTAGGGGGATAATGATGTCTAGGGGGCCGGTGAGTCCACCCCCCCCCCCGTACTCAAGGTAATTGGGGCGAACCACCCCGAATACATGAATAAGGTGTGAACCCCAAATGGTTATGAGTGCCTTAAAATTTTGTTTTTTTACTTACTTTTTTTTTTTTTTAAATTTATTTTTTGGGTTTGCAAGGGATGAAACTGGAGGTTTTAGGGAAATATTGTTTAAGTGGTATATAAATAAGCAGAGGAGCAGGAGAATAAACAAGGAAGGGAAATGAAAATTTGGGGTATGGTACACCAAAAAAAGGTTAAAAGGGGGGGAAAAAAATAACCAAATAGACAAAACAGCCCCCAGTCACCTGATGAAATTATTCAAAATTCCAAATGTAGGTGTGGATGGGCTGAGAGGCAAAACCCCGTGAAGTGGATAGTGGAAAGCCGTTAAAAACACGGCATGAGTACAGCACCAATGGAAAAATAAAAATCTCTTTCATTACAAAATTATTTTAAAATCCAGGCACAGCAAAAGTGAAGCTGACATGTTTCGGGTGTGCATGCACCCTTACTCATAGCATAAAAACCACTGTTTAAAAAATTTAAAAGGACTAAAAACCAAAGAAGTGAGAATAATACATGTAAATAGAATTGAAAAAAAGGGGATAGTCTTAAAATTAACTTTTAATAATACTAGTTAAAATAGTAACAACAAGTAATAAAACTCTCCGTGAATACAGAAAGACGATGGTCTAATCAAAATAATCTGGGACCTAAACAAAAATGCACCATGGAAGACCCTGTAAGGCCCTACCAGTGCTAGTCCCTAGCCTATCCAAAATCAGGAGTATCGCCCCAATAAGGGCGTTCCTGTCCGGAACCTAATCTGTGAAGTCCCTAGAAAAACCCTATAGTCCCGTCCCTACATTTTTCGACCGGCCCCTCTGATGTTAAACCGGTCTCCTCAGGGGACAAAAAATTAGGGAAGCAGCGCTCAAGGTATGAGACCCAGGGTAGAAAGCTGAAATGCACATAAATTATGCGATAGGCAATAAATCACATTCATATGCTGACAAAAAAATATGTCTTTAAAATGACAATTCTCTAGGGTACTGCCCAGATGGTAGTGTAAGATAGTACCCAAGATAAGTTGATAATATCTGCAGCACAATGTCTTAATAATGCTAGCAGATTGCGGCTACAATAGACCTAGATATGTACCTGATCTCCCTGAAGACAATCAATGGGTGGCATAGGGTACAAGATGGGAATGCAAGGCGGTTCGTTCTATATAAAAAATAGACAGATCAAAAAGCCAAAATTACACCACTGGGAACTTATGGAAAAGGTCACACAATGTTTTGATTATACTTACCACCATACCAATTCCCGTAGCGTCTCCGAGCCGAGGCGGGACTCACAGCATCCGCTGTAACACAGAGAGAGAGACGCCCGAGACTCGTGAAGTCCGGTTTTTAAGCGCGCTCGTTCGCGCCAACCTGACGTCATAAAGGCGAGTCCCAAGCTCTGAGTATAGAGCAGAACGGCGTCCTTAACGCGCTGCGCGTAACGAATCCCCGCGCTGATATGCAGGATACCGTTCTGTCCAAAGAAGCAGGAGAATCCTTACTCCTACAACTTCGTTTACAAAACGGCATTCTAGTGGCAAAAAGGTATGCATTTTAGCCTAATGTTTCCCCTTGTTCAGGACAAGATAATCTAATATCTAAACTGTTATTATGATGATGGATCACTAGATGTTATAACTAGAGGTATAGTAATGAAAAATGCCCTAGATATAGGAGCTGAAATCAAGAATCTCTTTCAACCCCAGGGGCACCTTGGTTTTTAAAGTAAAAGTCCAGAAACACTCCTTTTGAAGGAGGATTTTGTCCCTGTCTCCACGTCTATTTGTTTGCATCACACAATCTATACCCATCCATTTTAAACAAAAGGGATCCCCCCCATGCTGTAGATGGATGTGTTGCGACACAGATGTGTCACGTTTGTGTCGAACATCACCAAGGTGTTCTCCAACTCTTCTTCACAATTCTTCTCTCTCGTTGTTTTACCGACGTAGAGCATCCCAAAACCACATATAATCAGGTATACCACATGCGTGGAGCGACAATTGATAAAGTGTCTTACTTGGAAACTCCTGGTTCCAGTAGAATCTTGGAACGTAACGCGTTTTTTGAGTGTAAGAACGAAAGGCTAAGTTTACACAGCTGAAGCAATCGTTTGTGTCTTCTTAAGCCAGCAATCTCTTGAAGGTGATTTGTAATGACTTTCCACCAATAAAATCTTGTAGGTTACGACCTCTCGATATGATATTGATGGAAGTTATCAAATAACGTACATAAATCTGGAGTCCCATCTTCAAAGATGTGCCATGGTGACGTTTTTGAGGACATCCATTACTTGAGTTGCTGGCATTGTCATAGGTTCCAAACAATGTGGACCCCCTTGATTCGTAAACTTGGTCAGGTGTTGTCACCTTTGGATGTCAACAGTTGAGAATCTATCTGTTGCCAGTGCATGTCTATAAGCCTGTCTTTAATTCAAAAGTCGGGAATATCTTTATCAAAAATCGTTGGCGAAAGTACAACCGCATCCCTCGCTTCTATAACAAATTTCATCAGTTGGGAAAGAGCAATTTTTCATTTATCGGAGTATTTGACCCCGCGGTATTCCCTGCTTAAGCGGCAGGGGGTGGCAACTGTCCCACTGAAGCAGGGAATTAGTGGCAGTGGGCTTACGATAAATCGTGGTGGATAGTTCACCCACCCGATTTTTGATAATACGAATGTCTAAAAAAGACAATGTCTGCGGGTCAATCTCGAAGGTGAATTTTAAGTTAAATGAGTTACAGTTGAGACTGTTCATCATCTGTTCAAATTCATCACATCTGTTCAAATCCAAACCACCAAAACGTCGTCTATATAGCGGACCCACAGTGCAATGTGATCAGAAAACACTGATCATCGCCAAATGTGATCATCGCCAAAGACTAGGGAGGCCTCCCACCAGCCAAGATATAGGTTTGCATAAGCTGGGGCGCAGGGACTGCCCATTGCGGTCTCTCTCAGCTGGTGGTAGATCTCCCCATCAAAGAGGAAATAATTCCTCATCAAGATGAATTCAAGAAGACTGGCAACAAAACGATTATGTCCCCCAAACTGGTTGCCCTGAGACGAGAGAATATTTTCCACTGCCTCTTTGCCTCGGTTGTGAGGAATGGATGTATACAAAGACTCAACATCAATGCTGGCCAGAAAGGTATTCTGGCCAACATTGATGCCTTCCAAACGCCTAAGCATATCTGTTGTATCCTTCACAAATGACGGTAATGCTTCGACGAATGGTGCGAGTATAGAGTCTACATAAATACCACAGTTCTGGCACAGGGTCCCAATGCCTGAGACAATTGGGCGACCCTTGAGTGGAACCAAACCTTTATGGATCTTTGGCAAGGCATAGAAGGTTGCCACTCGGGGGTACCGAGGGAACAGAAAATTGTACTCATGTTGATCTATCAATCCATCATTGTTTGCTTGAATTAAGAGTATTTTCAGTTCTTGTTGATACTGCACTGTGGGATCGCTACGCAGTCTCTCATAGCAGTTTTTATCTGATAGTAGCGCAAGACACATTGTCTTGTACTGAGAGTTGTCCATGACAACAATGTTCCCTCCCTTGTCCGATGGTTTAATACAAATTTCCTTATTTTTTGAAAGGTTGGACAAGGCTGTATATTCCATAGTGGAAAAATTGTTCCATGCACTAACCTGAATTTGTTCCAGATCCTGCAGTACTAAATTCAAGAATAGGTCCACACAGGAGATGTACCCTAAGGGAGCCATTTTAGTGTTTGGCGGTTTCAACTGTGTAAACGGGCCCTTCCCAAATTGTTCTGTGGCACTTCTGACAGTCCAAACAAGAGTCTAACATCTGAGAGCATATCCATTGGGATGCCCAATTCCTGGCATTCACGTTTATTTTTTATGGCAAAAAACTTTTTCCAAAGCAATTTTCTTGCAAACAAATTTATGTCCTTCGTCCAAGTAAACAAATTAAATCTACTAGTTGGAACGAAGGACAGACCCCTTTTTAATATTGCCAATTTTTCAGATGTGAGACCTCTGCCAGAGAGATTGATGATCTGTGATTCAGTAGTTGTCTTAACCTGATTTATGTCCGGTATTGGGTAGTCTTGGAGCGCTCTCTCAGTTGATAAGAGTAGCCTGGATCTAAAAAACGGGGACCTGTACCCTGACCTCTCTGAGAACCCCTCTTTGCCTTGTAGCCCCTAGCCTAGTCCTCTACTTATCAGAATCAGAAACCTCAGATTCTGTAGATGATAATTCTGTTGGTATATCTTTCTGACTAGACTTGGTATTAAGGCACAAATAACCCTTGTTATATCGGAAGTCCGTAAGATCCCGTAGAAACTGTCTGTGTTTCCGGTCCTTGAGGTGATATTGAAACCGTTCTATAGTTAATTGTAAGTTCCTTTCCTTATTTACAAATTCCGGATCACTAGCAAATTTTTTTAACACTTCAATTTGCTCTGTGAGTTTGGTATTTAAGGTGGCCAGTGCTTCTTTTTCTTCTTCTAGAAGCACGGTCATCAAACGCAAAGAGCAAGTAGTGGGCTACGCATTATCCTGATTCCCTCACATAGAAAGACTATCCCCTTTTTTCTATATCTAATTTTGTACGTTTGTCGGGGTTTTTCTGGTGTTTTTTGTCTAGTATTGGACATTAAGATAGTTGTCACATGATAATATACCCAAATATCAAACAAAAAAAAGAAAAAAGCAGAATGATGAATAAACAACATAAATGCAGATGTAATAGAAGAACCAACATTAATTTAAACATAATAAATCATTTTTATGGTTCATACCAGTAAGGAAACGACTGATTGAGAAGGGCTTTCCTGCAATCTCCACCCCTTTCAAAAGGTTTAACCTGTTCTATACCATAGACTCTTAGGCTAGAAAGATCCCCATTGTGAACCAAAGAGAAGTGTTTGGAAACACCCGAAGAGTTAATACTCAACGGATTCAAAGCATCTGCAATGTGCTCAGCAATCGTTCTCTTCAGGGAACGTATAGTGCATTCCATATAGTTTTGCTGACATTTAGTACATTCAATAATGTATACAACAAAGTCACTGTTGCAGTTTATGTAACTTTTAATCGGAAACATTTTCAATGTAAATAACGAAATTACAGTATTAGTGACCTTTACATATTTACATAAAGAGCAACGTGAACATCCGCATCTGTAATAACCCTTTACTGATAGCCAAGCAGTAGTAGTCCTGGTTTCTTTATGCAAACCAGGTGAGAGAAGGGACCCCAATGTATTCCCTTTCTTGGGGACAAATCTACAGCCCTTAGCCAATATATCCAAAAAAAGGGGATCTTCTTGCAAAATAGGTCAATTGTTCCGTAAGATTTTAACTACAGAACAAAATTGATTGCTATATTTAGTGGTAAACATAACCACAGAACCATCATTCACAAATTTATTTCCTAAATGACTGTTCAATAAATCAGTTCTATGCTGCTCAGAAACAAGATTATTCGCTCTATCCAGCATCCATTTTGAATATTTTCTATGTAAAAGCCTGTTTTTAGACTGATTAAACAAACATTGATAATAATTAACGTCTGAACAAGCACATTTAATTCTGGTGAATTCCCCTACCGGTATGGCTTTAATAGTAGCTGTAGGATGATGACTATGGGCATGTAAGATCGCATTACCTGCTGTGGATTTTCTAAATAAAGAGGTACTCACTTTTTGAGTTGACAAGTCTCCAACTAGAGATATGTCCAAAAAAGAAATAGAATGAGTATCAATGGCATGGGTGAATCTGAGGCAGTCCTCGTTGTTATTGAGATAGGAAAGGAAATCCAAAATTTTGGATTCTCTCCCTTCCCACACAATGAGGACGTCATCTATGAGCGCCCATACCAATGAATAAAATTAGAAAATGGATTGTCCACAGAAAAAAAATGTATTTTGACTCCCACCAAGACATGTAGAGGTTAGCCAATGAGGGTGAAAATTTCACCCGCACTAGAGCCCCACATGTCTGGAGAAAATACTGAACTTCAAACTGCAAAAAATTATGTTTTAAAAGATAAGACACTATATAAGATGATATGCCAATGCTGTAAGGCTCCTGTCATGAGGAATAGAGGAGTACAACGAGGATACATCACAAGTAAGCCAAAAAAAAGAAGCCTGCCAGTGAAAGTTCTCAAAAATTTCCATAACTTGCTTGCTGTCCTTAATGTAACCAGGTGTCCGAACTACCAATGGTTGTAGTAACCCACCCATTCACATAACCTCTCGTTCAAAGATCCAATACCAGAAATGATCGGACGTAAGGGAGTGATGGACTTATGTAACTTGGGTAAGCCATGAAATATGGCTACTTTGGGTGATTCAACAAACAAAAACCTGGCCTGTTTGTCACTAAGAATTCCATGTTCAATCGCCTCATCTAATAATTTAGCAAGTTTGTGTTTAAACAACTCAGTAGGATCAGATGACAAATGTCTATATGTAGTCTCATCATTGAGAATTTTAAGAGCTTGTTCTTTATACAAATTTTTGTCTAAGAACACCACTTTTCCCCCCTTGTCCGCCATTTTGATCACAATGGTGTCATTGTTTTTTAACTGTTTAAAAGACAATTGCTGACCTGGCGAGAGGTTATGTTTATGTGTGGCCCCTGTACTGTCAATTGATTTATCCAATATTTTCAATTCCCTCTCCACAGTAGCTTTAAAATCATCCATAAAACTGACCTTTGCTTGTTTAGGATAAAACCGGGAATTACTACCTGTGAATGGTATTTGATAAATAGATATTTTGTGGGTTGAGTGTTCATTAACCCCCAACTCAAGGAGGTTACATAATGACACCTGCTCCTGAAAACACAGATTAGAAAATTCATTATTGGCAGTAAACATATCACACTTAGACAGAACATCTGATTGAAAAATAATTGTTTTCTGGAGGGGCGTGGCTTGACATGGCCGAGTGAAGAAGCTGGTCTGTGAGCTCTCGGCTGAAGATCTGAGCATCCACCTTCATCTGAGCGTCTACCATGGGGAAAACTTCCAAAAAAGGCAGGACAGGTCCTACTAACCCTCTGGACGCCTCTCAGGGGCATATTGAGACCTATTTTGGCCGTTACTCGGCCTTAATGGAGCAGGACGATGTGGCTGGCGAGGACTCCCAAGATGGCCGCCGGGTCCCTTCACTGCCTGCCGGGACAAAGAATGCTGAGGACTCACCCTGGACGCCGTCCACACGATCGGGCCGCCGGAGGGGGAGGTTGCTGCCTGCCGCGGCACTCCCTGGTGCTGCTCCGGCCTCGGGGCCTGCTGCTGCTGGCTCCTCTCAGCCCGTATCCAAGGCATGTGACGCTGCTGCCGTTGGATGAGACACAGCCTGCGTGTCCACCGCTGCCGTCGAGGGACGCGACACGGCCCAAGCATCCTCCGCTGACTCCACGGGACGAGATGTGGTCCGGGCAGCTGCCGCTGCGGGATGCAGCACAGCCCAGTCAGTCTCCGCCAGGAAGTGTTGCATCACCCCCACACACAGTCATGGACTGGTCTATCCTGGCCCCACAGCCCCACCAGGGCTCTCAGTGCTCCTCTGGCCCGGCTCTGCTTGGACCATCCCCAGCATGGTCCACTGGGTCTTCTTGGGGGACCTCTCACATCAAGGCCTCCCTGGGTGCTCTCAGGAGGCGCAGGGTACACCCTCTTCAGCGAGTAGTGCTTCTGCCCCGTGCTCTCCAGCTGGTGCTTCCTACATGGCTGCCTACTGGGGCTAGCCAGATATCGCACGCGTCAACGCTTGCCTCCTCGGCCAGTCACAACAGTAACCCTATCACAATTGTCAACCTTCAGCGTCTCACTCAGGACCTTCCCACCAAATGGGATATCTCCCTGATGGCTAAACACCTTTTGGCGGAATATAGGAAGGATTTCGACCAAGTTCGTTCTGATCTGTCTACCGTATCTACGAGAGTGGACTGTTTGCAACAATCACATGAATCCTCTTCAGCCTCCCTGCGGGAACTGCAGAGAGCGGTACAACAACACTCCTCACAATTATTTGCCCTCCAGCAACATCTGGACAATGTCGAAAACAGAGGGAGGAGAAACAACGTCAGGATCAGGGGTCTCCCGGAGTCCATTCCTCCTTCTGATTTGTACTCCACCGTCTCCAACATCTTCAATGACATCCTTGACCGAGCGCCCACCACGTTCATCGAACTGGACAGAGTTCATAGAGCATTGCGCCCACCTATCAAAGATGTTATTTGCCACATACATTTCTATGTTCTTAAAGAAGAAATCATGCAAAAAGCCCGTAGACGGCGGTCTTTGACCTACCGAGATCAACCCATACAAATTTTTCCGGATCTTTCACGCCATACCTTGGCGCAAAGGGCTCTGCTCAAACCAATTCTCTCTGTGCTACGTGAAAGAAATATACCCTACAGGTGGGGCTTCCCTTTTGCTCTCATTGTACAAAAGGATGACCGTATTCATACCCTGCGCTCTCCCGAAGATGTTCCAATGTTCCTACAGGAGTTGCAGATTCCAAATATTTCTTTGCCTGAGTGGCCCTGTATTGCTTTTCCCAGGGGAGGGGGAGGAGGTCCCTCGGTCCCAGCCCAGAACTCACACGGGGATGATCCGGGACTCCCGCCACGAAAGCCCCGTTCTAAGGGGTCACGCTCGGTGAAAACATATCTGGTCTCGGGGTCTGCACCTGTTAATCTCCCTTAGTTTTCATGCCCGAGGGTCATTGCATACATGTGATTGTTTTTACCATGGGATACTACTAATGTTCATATTATGTTTATTTCTGACGTATTTTTGTGTCTCATTCAATTAATATTTGGGATGCTCATGCATATATACCGGTCAACATTGTCCGGGAGTTACTTCTCATTATGCCTGTTTTCCTTTTCCCCCAAGTAGGGCTAGGAATCCCTTGCGGCCGCTGTCCGGCTCTCGGGTTTTCCTATATGTTTAGGAGTTCATATAGTGGATTTTGCAGGGGCACAACACTCTTTTCTTTTCCCCTGCTGTTCTTGGTTGTCTCTTTCCTTTTCTGCTTCCTTCCTCATCTGTTTCCCTGTCCCTGTCATAGCCAGGCACAAGAGGTGGGCACAAGACATTATCTTGCCCTCTTGTTGTCTAAATGGGGGACCTTAAAGTAGCGTCCTTCAACGCCAAGGTTCTGAACATACCTAAGAAGCGTGCGCAAATCCTCTACCATTTCCACCGTCAAAATGTCCCGGTTGTGTGTTTTCAGGAGACACACTTTAAAGTAGACCATGCCCCTATAACTAAAGATAGATATTTCCCCCATTGGCATTTTGCCAACTGCCCCTACTCTAAGTCACAGGGGGTCGCTATTGCTGTTCATAAGTCCCTTTCTCACTCCGTAATTGATTGCATCCCTGATGTTGAAGCCAGATACCTGATCCTGATCTTAAACATCGCTGGCCATGTTTTCACAGTTGTAAATGTATATGCTCCTAATCACGGGCAAACGGCTTTTATGTTAGAGGTTCTAGATAAACTGAATTCTCATGCACAGGGTACGGTCCTCTTTTGCGGGGACTTTAACCTCACTCTTGACCCGACTATGGATAACTCCACCGGGCGCTCCACTATCTCGTACTCGGCTATCAAAAAAGTTAAGAAAGCCTTGTTTCAATTTCAGCTTTTGGACGGTTGGCGGCTTCAACATCCCTCGGATAGGGATTACAGCTTCTATTCCTCTCCCCATAATACGTACAGTCGTATCGACTATATACTTCTTCAACATGGTGCCCTCCCCTGGTTGTGCTCTTCCGCTATAGGGAACGTGCTCTGGTCAGACCATGCGCCAGTCTATGTTACCCTTCGTCTCCCATTTCTTTCTGCTCAAGCTAGATCTTGGAGGCTTAATGAATCCCTATTGTTGGATTCCGTTTGCCTCGCTGAGCTTCGGGAAGCTACTGAGCACTTTATTTCTGACCATGCGAGAGATCACACATCCCCAATACTTAAATGGGAAGCCCTGAAATGTGTTTTGCGAGGTGTGCTCATTAAACATGGTAGTCGCCTCAAGAAAGCACGTTCGGCCGCCATCGCAAAGGCTTTGCAAAGGGTAGCCTCGCTGGAACATAAACAAGCTCTATCTGGGGGTGTGCTTCAGGACCTTCTCATGGCCAGACTTGAGGTTCGTAGACTTTTTGAGGTTTCCTGGGGTAAACTCCTGCAGGTCTGCCGTAGTAGGTTTTATGAGTTTGGAAACAAGAGTGGTAACCTCTATTTTTTTGTTTTAAAGTGTTTATTTTAAGAAGAAATTTTTCTTTTTACAAAATAAATTAGAAACCCAGTTACAAACATCCATTAATAACATTCAAACCTTCCAAAATTTGCATTACATGAGGTATCACAACCTATCCTTATAGACAGAAAAACAATTCCTACAATTCGTACAGATTCCAACGTCATCAAATGTAATAAAGCAAATACATTATTCAAGCAGGATAAGAAAACATTCACCCCCATTCACACCATTCATTCAATTAATCTAGCAGCCGAGTCAGTAGCTCCTGATTACAATTACATCCCACCACCTGCGCTCCAACACGCACTCAAGAGTCTAGTACCTAACAGGACTGAGAGGCGAGCCAAAGGCCCCAAATGTCCATGAACCTGTCCGGGACACCCCTGGCCTCAAAAGTAAGCCTGTATAATGACAAATCTCCATTAACGATTTGCTTCCAGTGGCATAAAGACGGGGCTTTCGGAGGCTTCCAATTTAACAGAATAGTCTTTCTGGCATAAATCATCAGTAATCTGTATAACTGTCTTTCATACTTAGTCTGAATTAAGTCTTCTACCAGGCCAAGGAGACTATTCTCTGGAGCACAAACCCCCAGAAAACCCAACTTCTCATTCATAGACCTATGGACATTGGACCAAAAGGCCCTAATAACAGGACATTCCCAAATCACATGGAAAAAGGAGCCCCTCGCATAACCACATCTTGTGCATTCCGGGGTAGGCAGTTTACCCATATGGGCCAGCCTGGACGGTGTATAATAAACTCTATGCAACCACTTATTCTGTATTAGCTGATCTCTAGCACTAATCACTGTGGCTCGCCACGTGGAAGCCAGCTCCTCCATATGATGTGCTTCCAAACCAGGGATATCCTCCGTCCACCTGTCAAAGGACCTTCTCAGAGGGGACGGTTGGCAGCCCAGGATAGTTCTATAGAATGTAGAGACCTGCCGCACCGGGTCTTCCCTTCTAGCCAGCGCCTCTAGGCAATCACATGCAAGTTGGATAGAACCCCCTCCAAACTGTTTAAAGCATGCGTGGCATGGCGAAACTGAAAGTACCTAAAAAGGATCCCTCTATCCGAACCAACCATGCAAGTTAATTCTTGGTAATCCAGGAAATGCCCCTCCACAAACAGCTATCCTAAATATTTGATACCGCTTCGTGGCCAAATTTCAAAATCCTCTAAGGAGAACTCTGGCAACCTCCTAGAGTGGTCACCTCTTAGCGTGAGCCACTAGGGATAGAATCGCACATCCTTCATCCCAAGTATTAAAACTAGCACGGGGAATCTGGCCTATACCGCTGATCTGATCGCCAAGGAATTCCACTCCTACTACTCCAATTTATACAACCTCCCTGCGGGCCCGCCTCCTTCCTCTCCTTCGAACTTGAAGCCTCCCTCTCCATTCTCCGCTCTTTCGGCCGAGGAGGTACAACTTCTAGAGGAGCCGTTCTCGGGAGAGGAATTGGACGCCGTTGTCAAAGAACTCCCTGGGGGGAAGAGCCCCGGCCCAGACGGTTTCACCAGTAAATTTTTTAAAACTTTGCTTCCCGCTTTATCCCCCACCCTTCTAGAGGCGTTTAACACTGTTTCCTCCTCCTCTCCCTTCCCTGCAGGATCCTCCCTTGCTCATATTACAGTCTTACTCAAAGTAGGGAAAGACCCGCAGGCCTGCGGGAGCTATAGGCCTATTTCTCTCCTCAATGTAGATCTCAAAATCTATGCCAAGCTCCTTGCCAATCGTCTTAACCCCCACCTGCCTGCTCTGATTCATCCAGATCAAGTAGGCTTCGTCCCGGGTAGGGAGGCGAGGGATAACACCCTAAAGACCCTGGATATCATCAACTTCGCTCAGTCGAGGGGGGAGCCCTTGATGATCCTGTCATTGGATGCTGAAAAAGCATTTGACAGGATCTCTTGGGACTCCCTGTCGGACACTCTCCGACACATGGGCGTAGGACCCATTTTTACCTCCAGGATCCTAGCGCTATATCAAAATCCTTCGGCTAGGGTGAAGATTAATGGCACCTTGTCTGACGCCTTTGATATTCGCAATGGCACTAGACAGGGATGCCCCCTGTCCCCACTGTTATATGTCTTGATCATGGAACATTTGATGGCCGCTATTCGGACCAATCCGGACATTAGGGGGATACGGATTGGCACGCAGGAGTTCAAGTGTTCGGCTTTTGCTGATGACTTGCTGATTTACCTGACGGATCCCTTTATATCTCTCCCCTCCCTGATGGCGGAATTGGCCCGTTTTAGCTCATGGTCCAATTATAAAATTAACTTCTCTAAATCTGAAGCCTTGAATATTTCCCTTCCCCCTAGCCTAGTCGCGAACATTAAATCGAATTTTCCCTTTTCATGGCCTGGGAAGGAAATCTCTTACCTGGGAACCAAAATCCCTGCGGATTTATCACAGCTATTTGCCTCCAATTTTTCGCCCTTACTTGCCCAGATTGTCCGATTGTTGGGGGGCTGGAATCGGAAGGACTTCTCGTGGTTTGGGAGAATGAATGTCATTAAGATGACTATTCTTCCGAAGCTATTGTTCCTATTCCAGACCCTCCTGATCATCCTACCCTCTTCCTTTTGGGCCCGGCTCAAGCAGTGCATCTCAGAATTTATATGGCATTCTCGCCGTCTGAGAATTAGAGGGGAGCTGCTGTCCCGGCCTAAACAGGAAGGAGGAATAGGTCTGCCCGATTGTAAGCTTTACTATTTGGCAGCCGCCAATGCGAGGTTTCTTGATTTGATACATAGCCCTCGGGTCAAGCTGTGGGTTTTCATTGCGCAGGCCATTTGTCCGAAGTCTATGATTTCCCTCCCTTGGTCCTTCAGTCTCTCTCAAACCGATCCCTTAACCTTATCCTTCAGTGCTATGCACACATTCACTATCTTGCAAAAGTCCAAACCTTCAGAGTCTCTGTTGGACCTGAATGGCCCTTTATTGCCCATCTCAGACAACCCCTCCTTCCCCCCGGGTCGCTCTAGTAGCTCTTTCCTGGGGAGTTCTAGGTCTCGTCCCATTTTGGCTGTGCACATCCACAGACAGGGATGCCTACTCCCATTGGAGGATATATTGCACGGCCACTTAGCATCTCGTAGACATCATTTTGAATACTTGCAACTCCGGCACTTCTTTAATTCCACCATCTCGAAGCAAGATATATGCAGACCCCTTACTCCCTTCGAGAAGCTGTGTGTCGCTTCTGCGCTGCCGCGACATCTGATTTCCCTGCTTTACCAATGGCTTTTACTGCCTGGTTCTCAAACACTCCCTCATTACTGTGCAGCGTGGGAAAAGGAACTCCAGAAAACTTTCTCTGCTGAGCAATGGAAGAAGTGTTTCTTTCTTACTCATAAGGCGGTAATAGCTTGTAAGGCCCATGAGACGAGTTTTAAGGTGCTTTCCAGATGGTATAGGGTACCGGCAGCACTCCACAAATGGTACCCGAGCGTGCCTGATACGTGCTGGAGGTGCCTTCGGGAGATCGGTACTATGAGTCATATTTGGTGGGGTTGTCAAGACCTGCGGGGCTTCTGGGAGACGGTTCTCCGGGCCATCAGGGACTGTACTGGAATACTTATTCCAAACTCCCCAGAGGCCACTCTTCTGTTTATGTTTGGTCATTCACAGTCCTCCTACAAGAAGTCTTTGGCAAGACAGCTCCTACAGGCTGCGAAGACGGTGATCCCGCGCCACTGGCGGCAAACCGTCTCTCCTTCCATAATGGAATGGGTGAGCGAAGTCGCATCCACCTATCGTATGGAGGAATTGATTGCACATACCCCCGAGGATGCAATACAAGTTTCTCGGACATGGGCTCCTTGGCTTATTTACCAAGCCAGTCCGGAATTTCAGGGCTTAGGGGGTTGTTAGTACCCTACACCTGCTTTGACCCTTGGTGTTTGACGCCTTCGCTTCTTCTTCCTCAATAGGGTTCTTGGAATCCTTCTCTCCTGTGTTACCCGTGCGTCCGGCTGCTTGCATACTCTTCCCTCCTTCCCCTTTCTTCGCTACCCTTTTTTCTTGTTTGTCTTTTGTTATTCTCCTATCCTGACTCAGGGCATTACTGACCCATCGGGACCTGGTGTCCGGGTCTCTACTATTGCATTGCCTACATTTCCTGTTAGTTTAGGATCATACTAGTCCGGTCATAAGTTTTACGCTTAGGAAGGTTTATGTCTTACTCTCTTTTTTTATGTACATCTCCAATGTTTTCGTTTTTTAGACTGTACTTCCTTTGCATCCATTTGCAAATGTTCTTCTTTGTTTTGTAATGTTAAAATTTGGAAAATGCTTTAATAAAAATCTATTATTGGAAAAATAATTGTTTTCTACCACTTTTTTGGCCAGCAGACCTCTGATAGCAGTTGAAATTGTCCCTGTGTTTTCAGTTCTATTGCAATCACTACGTGTCAGTGTTCCCAAAAACCGGCGTACATATTTTATAGTAAATTATGCCTGTAGTCATCAGTGGTGCGAAGGCTGCCATATTAATCCATATAATATTTAAATATTCTTATTGCAGTCCGTGCGTCTGTTTGGCGCATAGAGCTCAGTTGTACGCATATTGTGTTATACATATTTGATAGTAAATTACACCTGTAGTCAGTGGTGTGAAGGCTGCCATATTAATCCATATAACATTTAAATACCTTTAGTCAGTGGTGCGAAGGCCGCCTTATTAATCCATATTAATCTATATTACATTTACAGACTCCTTTTTCCAGCACTTTTTAATCTGTGGGTCAGACAGGTTTAAGGGTCTGTGACTTTTTTTCTGTGACTCTTGTTGCCTAATTGTCTTGCCTAAGATGCAGCACGTATCCAGTTTACTGTTGTGGATGTTAATTCCAGCTTCTACAGCCCTGTTTGGGCATAAGAATGAAGGTGTTGTTTCTCTCCCATAGACTTTAATGGTCATCGGTGATAATCTGTTATCGACTATCGTCATGATAGTTGTCGATATCGACTATTGACTTGATAACGATAGTTGACACAATCGCTCATCACTACCCCTGACAGGAACACTGACCTATTGCCACCCCTGGCTTCCATTTTAAAGTAGCCTAACCCCAAAACCAGCAAAATTCCCATATGGCCCCCAAGTATAAAAATTCGCAATAAGAAATTGACAATTTAAAAAAAAAAAATTTCCAATGCTGCTGCTGCTACGGCTACATGCAATTCTACTGCTTGCGCGTTGCTGACGTTGTTCCACCGTAACATTAGAACATGAAGAAGACACAACACATGTCTCCAGTTGGTCAATGAGGCCTGTCTCAAATTCCTGCATTCTATAGTCAAATGAAGTGGGTTGAAGAAAATTGCTGACTTTTGATTTGGAACGTGGATCAAGTAGGGTGGAAATCCAGTAACCACTGTTCATTTTGATGGTCTTGAAGGGTGTAAAATAAGCTTTTTTCAATAAGACCTTTACTATTAGTTTCTTTTACAGCGGCATGACCCCAAAAGCAGCACAGATGCCCTTATGGACCCTCATAATAAAAAGTGCCGGAAGAAACAAGTATTTGAACCACCATTTTAGTGAACTGGACATTGACTATCCCTGTCCTTTCCCGCAGCCTGACCCCAAAACCCACACAGATGCCATTATGGACCCTCAGAATAAAAATTGCCGGAGGAAAGAAGTATTTGAACCAATATTTTAGTGAACTGGACATTGACAAACCCTGTCCTTTACCACAGCCTGACTCCAAAACCCCCACAGATTCCCTTATGGACCCTCAGAATAAAAAGTGCCAGAAGAAACAAGTATTTGAACCACTATTTTAGTGAACTGGACATTGACTATCCCTGTCCTTTACCGCAGCCTGACCCAAAAACCCACACAGATGCCCTTAGGAACCCTCAGAATAAAAGGTGCCGGAAGAAAGAAGTATTTGAACCAATATTTTAGTGAACTGGACATTGACTATCCCTGTCCTTTACCGCAGCCTGACCCCAAAAGCCACACAGATGCCCTTATGGACCCTCAGAATAAAAAGTGCCGGAAGAAAGAAGTATTTGAACCAATATTTTAGTGAACTGGACATTGACTATCCCTGTCCTTTACCGCAGCCTGACCCCAAAAGCCGCACAGATGCCCTTATGGACCCTCAGAATAAAAATTCACAATAAGAAATTTACAATTTTAAAAAAACTTCTTAACCAATGCTGCTGCTACGGCTACTTGCCATTCTAATGCTGTGATGTTTCTGACATTGTTCCACAGTGACATTAGAACGTGAAGAAGACGCAATAGATGTCTCCAGTTGTTCAATGATCCCTGTCTCAAATTCCTGCATTATACTGTCAAGTAGGTTGAAGGAAATTCCTGACTTTTGATTTGGAAAGTGGATCAAGGAGGGTGGCTACTCATTAACCGATGTTCAATTTGGTTACCTTGTGACATGTGAAATTTGAAATCAGTATGTGAAATAAGCGTTTTTCAATACAACCTTTACTATTGGTGTTTCTTACAGTCACCTGACCACCAAACCAGCAAAAATGCTGTTACTGACCATCAGACCACTCATTTCAAACATGAGTTTTCTGAATAGGACATTGAGCTTTGTTTTTTTTAATCTAATTCATAGCACTAGGCTATTTTTACAGTGACTGTCACTTAGTATATTTTTTTGTAACTGACATTTGTTTACGGAAGTGTGATAAAATACAACATACACCCCTCCCTGCAGTTTAAAAGTTTTTTTTTTTTTACATGTGTAGATGTGGTAAATCATTCACATACCCCATAA
Source organism: Phyllomedusa bahiana (assembly GCA_025379985.1). Taxonomy (NCBI): domain Eukaryota; kingdom Metazoa; phylum Chordata; class Amphibia; order Anura; family Hylidae; genus Phyllomedusa; species Phyllomedusa bahiana. Next base: position 17,575 of record JAODAL010019053.1, read on the forward strand.
GTAATAAAAATGTCCTAATCATCCCCAAAACACTTCTTAGTTGAGAAGACATTTGCCCTCCTGGCTTCTGAGAGTGATTCGGCCAATGAATTCATCGGTTTAAATTTTCCTCCAAATCCATCTTCATTGATTAGGGACAGACTCCCCTGGAGATCAGATGATGCAACCCTATAGTGACTCCATCCCCAGAAAATTTTAAGACTCAAATTTTACAATTTGTGTGCAGCCCTGGAGCTCTTTTTAACACTACATATCCTCAAAGAAATTAACTTTTTCAAAATCTTATTTTTTTATAGAAATTTGAAGCTCTCCTGATTGCCCCTAAGGGTGAGAACCAGGGCTGTTGTCAGTCATCTATTAACCGTTTCTATTAACCTGTCTCAAATTCCTGCATTCTACTGTCTAATGAAGTGGGTTGAAGGAAATTGCTCACTTTTGATTTGGATTGTGGATCAAGGAGGGTGGACACCCAGTAATCGTTGTTCAATTTGATTGCCTTCAGGCATGTGAAATTTGAAATGAGTATGTGAAATAAGATTTTTTTTCAATATGACCATTACTATTGGTGTCTTTTACAGTGACTTGACTAACAAACCTGCAAAATGCCCTTACTAACCATCAGAATAAAAATCGTTGTAATAAAAGATTATTTCAAACAAGAGCTTTCTGAATAGGACATTGGGTATCGCTGTCTTTTAAAGCAGCATGACCCTAATACCAGACAAAATACCCTTATGCGCACTGTTAATAAAATTTGTACGAAGAAATGAAGACAGTTGACGGGGAGGTCCAGATGGCGCAGCAACAATGACAGTCGGGCTGATACAGAATGCGAATGCGGAAGTGTGAGCTAAGACCTTGAGCCTTCCTCAGAAGACAGTCAAGACCTGGGTAGCGCTTGAGAAATTTCTGCCTATACGAGAGCACTTGCCCCTCGAAACAGTCTGAGGTACCACCATTACATCCTTATGCCTAAGCAACAATGGAATATTTGTCATATAAACTCGTCGTGAATGGGCTCAAGGAGTTCAGGTTCCTCTCCAGGAGTGCGGACGAAGTGAGCTTCACTTGGAAACGTTGGTTGACGCTCCAGTTCCACCCAGGTGCCCTGTTCCTGGCTTCCTTTTTCATGTTCTACTGGAGGTGCTGGAGGAAACTGTCTCTGCTCATGGGGTGGTAGATTTGCTACACACAAACATTGATTCTTAGGTAAGGGTTTTACCATTTATGTGCTTGTTCACAAATTCACACAGCATGCCGTTTAACATTGTAGATCCTGGGAGTATTGCCATGATAGCTTTTAGGTGGCATGCCTTTTTCTATGGTTCCCATACCCTTAAAGTGCATAATGTCACCCTTCTTGGAAATGCGCCAGTATTTTGACAAAGGCCACTGACCGGAGTAATGCCCTATTTGCACCCCTGGTACCCCTTTCACAATAGCCTGACCCCAAAACAAGCAGAAATGCCCTTATGGACACAGAGAGTAAAATTATCAGTAAGAAATGAGTATTGGAAACAAGATTTATTTGAATAGAACCTTGAATATCTGTCACCAGTGGTCCCGCGGCCGTCCGGCCAGGCTGCGGGCTCACCGGGACTTCTGCCTCCTCCTCGGCTGCGGGGACGAGCGGCACTGCAGTCCGAGTGTCGGGCCGCGGGCGCACTCGTTCCCCTGTGCAGGCAGACTTACCAGCCCGCGCACCTGCTTCCGTGCGGTATCCCTGCCGGCCGCGGTGCACGTCCCCATTCCTTAGTCCCCATTGGTTGTTGGCCGGTCGCTGACCCTATATAGGGTTTTCACTTCCGGAACGTCCCCGCCGGATCTTTAGTACCCTTTAGCCTATTGAGAAAGCGTTCTTGGTGTCTCCGTCTTTACCGTGTACCATACCTCCTTGCCTATGCCTCTCGACTACGAACCTTTGCCGCCTGCCCTGACCTTATTGCCTGTCCCCGACGACGCCTCGTCTGACGATTCTGTACCTCGCTACACCTTGGCTGCCGCTGCAAGCAAGTCACGCCAGTGGAAGCGTCCTGGTAGATTCCCGCTGCAGCAGGTCCATCCCGCTTTGCGGCGGGCTCTGGTGAAAACCGAGTTCTACTTAGACTCCGCTCCCTGGTATGGCTTACGCCATCGCTTGCGCTGGCCAGCAGATCCACTACCGACTGTCGTGACAATATCTCTGCCTTTTCCAGCGTCTTGACCCTAAAAGAAGCAAAAAAGCAGAATAAAAGAGTTTTTAAAAAAACATTTTTGGGACTAGGACCTGGATTTTAACTGTTTGTTTACAGCACAGGGACCCAAAAATTTGAAAAATGACCTATCGGACACTTTTAAAAATGGCAAAGAAGAAATGCCATTTAGAAACCACATTTTTTACAAAAGGACCTGAATTATAGTTGTTTTTTACAGCACCATGACCCCAAAAACTGGATAAATGACCTTTCGGACACTTTCAAAAATTGTGACGAAGAAATGTCTGATAGAAACCACACTTTTTGCCAAAGGATTATAGCTGTTTTTTACAGCACCATGACCCCAAAACCATTGACAGTGCTTAAAATTTTAATGAAGAAATGAGTAATTGGAATAAGGTTTTTTTCATAAAACGTGTACAATTGTTGTCTTTTACAGTCTCCTAACTGCCAAACCAGCCAAATGACCTTTTGGACACTCTGAATACAATTTGCAGTAAGAAATGAGCATTTAAAAAAAAAAAAATTCAAGAGGACCATTTCTTTTGGAAGAGGAATATCAAATAGACCGGCTACTAATCGGTGACCTCGGCAACTGGGGCAACAACATCATCAGAGATCCACGCCTGATTCATCTTGATAAAAGTCAAACGATCCACATTCTCACTGAAAAGCCGGATACGTTTGTCTGTTATCACTCCTCCCGCTGTGCTGAAGGTCCGCTCCGAGATGACGCTGGCTGCTGGGCAGGATAACACTTCTATGATGTGCCGAGCAAGCTCTGGCCATTCATCCATTTTGGATACCCAGAAGTCGATTGGGTCCGGAACATGTCCACAAACATCGATGTTCAGTCGCAGATAGTTGTGACAATGATCTTAAGGCGGTCTCTGTGTGTCTGATTTGTGCCCTGCATTACAGACGTTGGTGAGGTGGCAAATAAGGATTGCCAGAGGTCACCCATTAGGCTTCTTATTGTCAGTTTTTCAAAAAGACCACAGTTCTTAGATAATTTATAGAAAATTTTTATTTTTTTTTACTCCTGGTTGTCAGTTGTGGGAAAAGTCCACATTTATTATTTATTCCGTAGAAAAAATTCTATTTCTACTACTGATAGCCTGCTGCTGCTGCTGCTGCTCCGGTTACTTGCCACTCTACTGCTGTTACATTGCTGACATTGTTCCACCGTGACAGAACGTGAAGCAGACGCAACAGATGTCTCGAGTTGATCAATGAGCATGGTCTCCAATTCCTGCATTCTACTGTCAATTTGTGTGGGTGGAAGGAAAGTGCTGACTTTCGCTTTGTAACGTGGATCAAGGAGGGTGGCCACCCAGTAACTGCTGTTCATTTTGATGGCCTTGATGCGTGGATCATGTTGGAGGAAATGGAGCATCCAAGCACTCATGTGAGAGATGCAGCCAGGATGTCCCAAGCCTCGGGGTCGAGGGGCACTAAACAGATCTTCCTCGTCTTCCTCCTCCACCTCAAATCTGTGCCAACCTCTTTCCAAGGCAGGGACATCAGTACCGTCGGTGTCCAGCCATGCCTCATCCTCCTCCTCTTCTGCTTCCTCCTCCTCAGCATCAACACAGCCCTGACTTGCCTCAGATGCTGTAACCTGAGAGCTGAAGCACTGCCATGCATCAGCCCTAGACACTGAACCACTGCATAACAAAGACCTATAATTTTGGGAAAATGTTGCGCCTTCTTGATCTGACGGCGAGTAAGGCTCTGTGTCCGTATCGGTGGCCGCCAGTCAGAAAGGCAACATTTCCCAGGCCAAGAGCCTGGAAATGCCGGCAGTAAGGCTTTGGGTTGAGGTGAAAGTGTTTCTTCTGCTCCCACACCTGGTCCACAGAAGGCTGGCAGCTAGACTCGCGGCTGTACGGCATGCAGGTGAGACTGGTGGAAGTGTTAGGCTGTGTCTCTGGTGGTGGTAATCGGGCGACAGTGTGTGGCACTGGGGCTGATCCTTGCTCATGCCACTATGGGACATGGGCAGCAGAGGAATGCTTGGTCTTGGACTTAGCGGAGGAGACAGAGGGTGTCACAGTGGTTGGAAGCACAGGACCTGTATGGCCTTTTTTCTCCAAGTGACTCCTCTTGCTTTAGATGCTTGCTTTAGATGCATGTGCCTATTCATGTTCATGGTGGTGAAACACTTTAGATTCTTGCCTCTACCGGTGCATTGACGGCAAATGCAGTATATGACGTCGCTTGGCGAATCTGAGGCTTGATCGAAAAAGGCACAGGCTTAACAGGTCCTGGACCTCTTCAATGGTAATAACCTAGTAGCTGTGTTTCCGTTGCCACCACTGACCATGGCTGGCAGATTAATGTCAGCAGACTTATGCGACTGCCCTCTCCCTTTCTGAGGCTGGACCCGTATCGTTACGGCTAAGAGCCAATGAGCTCGAAACGCGTAAATTTCATAGCATCTCTATGTTTTTATACTTTGTTTTAATCTTTTTTCTTCAATAAAAGTGCGTTTTATACGTTAATCAAGCAACCGGAGCACGAGTGCTGGAATAATTTTCTCTCATTACCCGTATCGACACTACCCCATCATCTTTCTCCTCATCCACTGATGAGGCGCTCGCAAGCAAATGCTGCTGAAAAGACCATGTTGGATCCACAATCATTATCACAGTTGACTTCCTTGTCCTGACAGTCTACATCCTGAAGCTGCGGGCTAGAAGCCACAGGCACTGCAAGGCGTTGCCGACCGCTCAGGATTTGTGCCGACTGACCAATTTCCTTCTCCTCTGACGGCATCAGCAATTGGTAGTCAGAGCAGACAAAATCATCCTCTTTGGCCTCTTGATCTTTTGAAATGCCTTCTGACCACATTGTATCATCAAAGAGCTCTTCAGAAGATGGATTATCCACAGTGGTCTGTACATGGGTTGACATTTTGGATGCCTTTGCTTCAGGTTGGACGGTGCTGACGATGATGATGACGACATTTGTGGCTGTGACTGGGAGGACGAGGAGGTAAAACTGCTGGATGCAGTTTGCATTAACCACTGACGAACAGATTGGTGATGCTCTTCATTACTGAGATTCACAGCAACTGACGATGTGCTCGCTTGCGTGTTGTTCAGAGCACTGGAAGGCGCGCCTTGTCTCGTACCTCGAGCTTCACGTCCTAACCCCCTCCTTGCTTGCTTACCACCTCAACTTCGCTCCATGTTCAGAAAGATAAATATTAAAAAGGTCTAGAAGATTTTTTTCACAGTCTCTTTTTGAAAAACTGTACTGCAAAGACAGCAAATCACAGGTGTTCTTAAATCCTTCTAATTTCCAATTGCCAACTAGGATTAGAAACAGAATTGTTTCTATCGAGTATCTCTGAAATGCGGTCTTGTGGAAGAACCGTAACACCAAATCAACAGTGTTCTTCCTTCAAGCCCTGAGATTTACAACTGCAAAGTAGGACTAGCCATTGACTTATTTCTACAGATTAGAATATGGAATAAATGTGGGCTTTTCCACCAATTGACAACCAGGAGTAAATTTTTTTTATTTTTCTACAAATTATCTAAGAACTGCGGTCTTTTCGGACAACTGACAATCACGGATAGAAATAGAATTTTTTTCTATGGAATATGTAATAAATGTGGTATTTTCCAACAACTGACAACCAGTAGTACAAATAGAATATTTTTCTATGGATTGTCTAAAACATGCAGTCTTTTCTAACAAGCAGGGGTAGAAACATTTTCTAAGATCGAGACATATCCTGCATCTTAGGGCAGCTGTAAAGTCATTAACTTCCCTGCTACAAAGCAAGCAAATACAGAACAGATGGGGATATCCCTTTGCCCTCCACATAAGAATGGAGGAGGGCACGGTCTCTTTCAAGTCGCCAGCTGATCTCTAAGTATTTCTAACGGCCCTAAAACTTCCACCCATCACCCCTCCTGACTGGGACTCTGCCTACTCGGCTAACTCAACCCTTAGATTCCCGATCGGCCTTCTACCCGGAGAAGAGACGAGATCAAGCATCCTCCGAAAGAGCAGCGTCTAGCTAGAAATCAGAGACTGGTTTCCCGTTTGGAGAGAGTGGATGGCACGGCGAAACGAAGCTTTATGTGTAATACACAGTGAGTTCGAGGGACTGCCTCAATGGGGTCCCTTTCTATTGCCCCTCGGTCTTTGCCATTGACCAGTTACAGTGAGACGCTGTGATGCCTCCTTTTTTCCTTTCACACTCTAGCTTTGTTGGACTCACAGAACGTAGCCTTGTTAAAAGCGTGAAATGCTTTCTGAAGTTTATATTTAGCATTATTCTTTGACACAGGTAGAATCTTAAGTAAATTGTATTTGTTATAGGCCCCACGGTTTTCTCGGTTTTGATATGTGGAGCAGTTCCATTCTCATGCCAGAACCTATTTTGTTCCCCCATAGGTTACACACAGGCACTATGTGCTTGTATCTAGTAGTTGTGGTAACTGCAAGTGATAATTTCACCTGTTGGCCTAGGTTTTTGTTTTTAGGCTTGAACATATGGTTGATAATATTCTATAGATTTGTTTTTATAAGTTTCTGTTTTTTTGGATGAGACATGAGCACTAGGTATTTACTCCCAGCGTTACGGAACAATTATCACTATGACAAAATTTCAGATAATATCCCTTAATTTAAGGGGTTTAACATTCCAGAGAGACAGTCCAGAATCCTTTATCACATGCACAAACAGAAAACTCATATTCTTTGTCTGCAGGAAGCACATCTTTTGTCAGGCCATCTAGCGGGCCTATCGAAACAAGTATTTTCCATTGTGGTACCATGGCAGTAACCCTAGTAGCAAATCAAAAGGGGTTGCCATCTTCTTTCATAAAAGCCTTCCAATTCGATTGATAGACATTAAAACAGACACCAATGCGAGATTTATTTTTGCCAAATGTGACATTGGGGGTTCCCCACTCACCATCGCGAATATTTCTGCTCTGAACCAGGGACAGATCTCATTCCTTGCCTCGGTATTAGACAAACTAAATGCGTATGCAGTAGGCAAGATCATATTATGTGGTGACTTTAACCTAGCCTTGAATCCATATTTAGACACATCCTCAGGTTATGCATCTATCCCTTTTAATCCCTCCCTTTTAATAAATTGAACAAAATAAGAAAGTTACTACATGATATGCAGCTTGTTGATATTTGGCGCCTCGCTCACCCTGACACGCGAGACTACCCCCACCAGAGATATAGTAGGATAGATTATATTTTCCTTCAACATATTTTGCTTCCTACTGTTAGAAAATCCTCTATAGGGAACATTATGCTTTCCGATCACGCTCCAGTTTTCTGCGAGTTGGAATTGCAGAAGCCGGGACCCAAAAATATAATTGGCGACTTAACGAATTGCTTCTTAATGACTCAGTGTGTCTTTCCGACCTGACCCAAACGATGGACCACTTCTTAGAGTCCCATACAGCGGATCCTATGTCGCCTCAGCTGAAATGGGAATCTTTTAAGTGTATCGCTCATGGAATTTTAATTAAACACGGAGCTAGATTGAAGAGGGAGGCGGCTGCTAAATTTACCTTGTTATTATCAAGGTTGGCAGTACTTGAGACAAAGCATAAATATACATTGTCACAAAGTGACTTGTGGGAGTTGTTGTCCACTAAACATGAAATCCTCCAGCATTTAGAGAAGAAGGCATCCAGGTTTAAACAGCTTTGCGCTGGGTCATACTACATGTGGGCTATCAGACCGAGCAGAATGCTGGATAGGGCGCTGCGGGATAGAAGAGCTTCTCTTTATATCCCGGCGATTATGACAAAGCAAGGCAGGAAAGCTCATCTCACTTTGGAGATCTTACATACTTTTCATGCCTTCTACCAGGATCTATATAATTTACCATCACCTTTTTCTGCTCCTTCTGCTGCTCCGGAGGGAGTGGACCTGGAGGATTTTATGGGAGCTGCTCAGCTCCTCAAGCTTGACTCTGATAGACTCCTGGCACTGGAAGTCCCCTTCACCAGTGAGGAACTATTGCAGGCTATCTCAGCCTTGCCAGCAGGGAAAAGTCCTGGCCCAGATGGCTTTACTGCCAAGTTTTATAAGTGCTCAAGGAGAGGCTATGTGTCCCCATATTGTCCTCCTTTAATTCAGTATCATCCGATCAGCCGTTCCCCGCTTCCTTTTTACAGTCGCATATTTCTGTAATACCAAAGCCGGGTAAGGACCCATTGCTGGGCTCTAATTATAGGCCTATTTAATTGCTGAATGTGGATACAAAATTGTATGCAAAGCTCCTCGCTACTTGGCTTAATACCATTTTGCCTGACCTAATACATTATGACCAAGTTGGTTTTGTTCCGGGAAGAGAGGCTCGGGATAACACCCTGAAAACCTTCGCTCTTATACATCATGCGCGGCAGACTCAAACCCCGACCATACTGTTATCCCTGGATGCAGAGAAAGCATTTGACAGGGTGGACTGGAATTTTCTAAGATCTGCCCTGTCAAATGTGGGACTTGGCCCAACTATGCTTCAAAACATTGTTGCCCTTTATCAACTCCCATCAGCCCAAATTAGAATTAATGGTGACTTGTCCAAAACTTTCTATATTCGTAATGGCACACGACAGGGCTGCCCACTTTGCCCCCTCCTCTATGTTATAGCCATGGAGTACCTTCTGCAATCCATCAGGGAGGCGAGAGAAATTCACGGTATAACAGTTAAACAAGAGCACCATAAGTGCGCCGCATTTGCAGATGACTTACTACTATATGTTACACAACCTGAGATCTCAGTGCCTGCTTTGATGAATCTTCTGAATCGATTTGACTTTTTGTGCAATTTTAAGGTTAACTACACCAAAAATATAGCCCTGAATGTTACTCTAGATTTGCAAACAACTACCACCCTAAAAAAGAGGTTTCCTTTTAATTGGGCTAAGGATTCCTTCTCCTACCTAGGTATTCAGATACCCGTGAACCACCTACAAGCCTTTGCTCTGAACTTCACAGCGCTTTTAAATGTGATCAAATCGGATTTAGCTAAATGGGATAAGAGAGATTTTTCATGGATAGGGCGGATTAATATACTTAAAATGAACATTCTACCTATTCCAAACAATCCCCCTTATATTGCCCAACTCTTTTTTTCGGTAAATAAATAGTTGCTTTAGAAAACTTGTGTGGGCCAATAAGAAACCAAGAATCACTAGGGACACTTTATGTAGAAGAAAGGACAGGGGTGGCCTTGCTCTACCTGATCTGAAGTCTAAGTAGCGGTAATAGCGGCTAGGGTCGTAGATTGGTTCCAGAATAAGAACTTGAAAAGGTGGATCCGAATTGAGGAACAACTGTGTGGTCAGTCTCTTTCAGAACTGCCCTGAATACTACCAGTCTTAAAGAGATCGAAAATAGTTCAGCTCCCTCTAGTCTCCCAGGTAACAATGGCGGTTTTTAGGGTATATGGTTGCCAGTATGGCCTCTGGTCCCACTCCAAGGCAACCCAGAGATCCCAATTCCGACTTGCAGCTTGCTAAATCGGGCTGAGTGTACCCAGCAACCCCACCTTGTTAGGGATCTTGTGGTACACTCCACCTTCAAAACCTACGAAGAGATGGTCCCTCTCCAATTCCGCTCGCCTAATGTTTGGCTACAATACTTGCAATTGAAACACTACTTCACCACTAATAAAGACAAGCTTAATCTTACTAGAGAACTCACTAGTTTTGAAAGGATTTGCGTACAGCAAACACGGCCTGCACATCTTATCTCGGTACTGTATACTATGCTTATAGAAACTCGTGCCGTGAGACGACCCTCCTTTCAGGATGGCTGGGAACAGAAACTAAATTGTACTTTCTCGGAGGAGGATTGGCACAAGGCTTGCATCTTAGCGACTAAGGCCTCGGTGTCCTGTATAATTCAGGAATTAAATTATAAGGTCCTCTCCAGGTGGTACAGAGTGCGGAATGTGTTACACATGATCTATCCTGGTGTCCCATCCACCTGTTGGAGATGTGAGAAAGCTCTAGGAACTATGACCCATATTTGGTGGGAGATGCTGCAGCCTTTTTGGAGGAAAGTTGTAGAGGTGATTCGGATAGTTACTGACATCACTTTACAAAACTCCCCTGAAGTTCTTCTGCTCCTTATGCTACCCTTGGGCATTCGTGCCTTAAAGGGCAGCCTGATAATTTTCCTGCTGGTGGCAGCTAAATCTTTGATTCCTAGAAAGTGGAGATCAAACCAGATCCCGACTGTCTCAGAATGGTTCAAAGAGATTTGTATTCGTATGGAGGAATTGAGTGCAGACTCTACTTAGACCATGGACAAGTTCTATGGGGTTTGAGGGGAATGGATGAGTTTTGCTGCATTTAAAACAATGACATAAGGCCCTGTTTGGGTGTTGGGCAGCGTTACGCTCCTGTCTCACACTGAATTAGGTCCTGGGCTATTCTCTTCTGGTTTGACTCAATTCTATCATTCATAAGGTTCCGGAGGTGCTCTACTGTCTCGTCCAAAATGGTTTACGTTGGTTATTAGTTTTACTTCAGCTTCATCATTTTACTATGACTTATCCTAATTGACAGCGGTTGCTTAACCCTGAAGGTCACTATACTAGCCCATTTCTGTTAGGATACTGTCCAGAGCTTACTCTATAATTGGTGCACCGTTAGTTGTTGCTTGCAAATTTGTATCCAATGAGAATTGTTTAAATTGAGCTTCTCTGTACAAGGTGTATTTACTAGTATTGATTTGCTGTTAATCGAAAATTCCAAATGATGATTTTTTCAGTTGTCTATTTTAATAAAGCTTCTTTGAAAAAGAAGAAAACATTTTCTAAGGAAGACCTAATAAATGTAGTGTTTTCTGACAATCAGGAGTACAAATAGAATAAACTCTACAGAACATTGATTTCTTATGACAGATGAATGTAGCTGTGTTTGATGTAGTTCACCCCACAACAAAGGGCCCCCCTCCTATGACACTGTTGGCAGGCTACGCAGAAATAAAATACGATGCTATTTCACAATGATTTGAGAGGAGAAATATGAGTAATAAATGCAGACATGCACACCACAACAATGGGACACCCTGAACTCAGACTATAGTGGCTGGCAACGCAGAAATAAAATTGGGTGCTATTTCACCATGGTTTGAGAGGAGGAATATAAGTAATAAATGCAGATGTGTACCCCACAACAAAGGGACACCCTGAACTCAGACTGTGGTGGCTGGCAACTTAGAAATAAAATTGGGTGCTATTTCACAGTTTGCTTGAAAAGACAAATATGAGTAATAAATGCAGAAGAGCACCCCACAACAAAGGGGCACTCTGAACTCAAACTGTGGTGGCTACTGGCAACGCAGAAATAAAATTGGGTGCTATTTCACAGTGGCTTGAGAGGAGAAATATGTCTGATGCAGGATCTGCCCCCCAAAACCAGGCACACCCCCTCCCCCACCTAGCAAGTATGCAGTTCAGAGCACTGGAGCGGTTTCCAAATCTCTAACTAATACTAACTAGAATTCTCTAACTAGAAATGTTGCTGTATCCTAAACTAACTAATCTATTAAGGAGCTTTTTCAGTACTAAAAACGCTGGCAAATAGTCTCTACCAGCTTTGAAAAAAGCTGAGCAGAGAGACAGCTCTCCATTCTGTTCGCTGTGTGGAAGCTAATGCCGCTGAGAAGGAAGTGCAGTGACATAGATAAAATGAGGTCATGTGATTTCAGCAGCCAATGAGATCCCTACACACCCCACTGGTGACATTCTTCAACTCTCACCCTGTGCTCTGCGCTGATTGGCTGGCTGCCAAAATGACAGGAAGCATCAAAAATGTTTTGAATCCATGATGACGAGTATCGATCAGATTTTAAAGAAACAAACTCATCATCGCCGAACCACGATTAACGTGATAATCTGGCTGATCTCAACTTTTTCCGATTTCATCGCTCAACACTACTGGTCAGTGATCTGCGTCACTGACCAGCGCTCAGCGGAAGCAGGATGGTAACCCTGTGCCAAAAAATGAGCGTGAACGCTGATTAGTGATTAATTGGGATGAGCGATATTATCGACAAAAGTTGAAATCGGCATGGTTTTTAGACTTATCAGAAATTTCCGATCACGCGCTAGTTTAGGTGACAATCTTACAGATAATCTATTACTATCGCATCATTTTCAGCTTTTCCTGTCATTTTGGTGGCTAGACAATCAGCTCCGAGGATAGAGGGGGGTGAGGAGGATGTTAAACGTCACCACTTTACGGTGTATGGAACTCATTGGCTGCAAAAATCACGTGACCTCGTTTTATCTATGCAACTGCATTTCCTGTTCAGCTCATTTTCTGTTCATGCCACTTCATAGCAGGACGTGTCTGCGTTCAAACCAATAGCTTTTCTAACAGCTCTGAGAGATAGTCTCTTCTAATACAAGAAACCATCCACCTACCTACAGCTTAGAATAGAGTTAGATTAGAGAATTTCACTTCTTATTTAGTTAGAGAAAGTTTTAAAGATATCTACTTGTGTGTTCAGCCGCGAAGATGCGGGGGGTGGGGGCGTCAGGAGGAGAGGCTGTGGAAAGAAAGGGAGATATTGTGCAGCTCAGTGTGCTCTGTGACCTTCAATAGAAAAAGAATTGTTTTTTTACAACTTTTTTGACCAGCAGACCTCTGATAGTAGGTGAAATTGTCCCTGTTTTTTCAGTTCTATTGCAATCACTGTGTGTGTGTGTTCCCAAAAACCGGCATAACTTATCCCTACAATTTTTAAATAGTTTTATTGAAGTCCGTGTGTCTGTTTGCCGCAAAGAGCTCAGTTGTACGCATATTGTGTTATACATATTTTATAGTAAATTATGCCTGTAGTCAGTGGTGCGAAGGCCGCCATATTAATCCATACAACATTTAAATACTCTTATTGCAGTTTGTGCGTCTGTTTGGCACATAGAGCTCAGTTGTACGCATATTGTGTTATACATATTTGATAGTAAATTACGCCTGTTGTCAGTGGTGCGAAGGCTGCCATATTAATCCATATAACATTTAAATACTCTTATTGCAGTCCGTGTGTCTGTTTGGTGCAGAGAGCTCAGTTGTAGGCAAATTGTATTATACATATTTTATAGTAAATTACGCCTGTAGTAAGTGGTGCGAAGGTTGCCATATTATTCCATATAACATTTTATTTTTTTTTTTAATTGACAATTTTTATTGATTTTTCAATTATTGTGACAAAACAAGTAAAACAACGGTGCAAATTGACACCTGAGAAATATAGTACACGTATAAGGCATGTGTGAATCAGGCATTGAACATATGCAATCAAACCTAAACGGAAGTAACATTGAGGCTGCGAAATAGACAAGGCTTACATGGTTACTCATTAAGTCATAGATCAAAGACTTCCAGCCTCATCAAAAAGAAACCGCATAAAACATATAGATGCAGGACATGAGACAAAGGGGAAGTGTGGAGTGGGGGCGGTGGAAAGAAGGGGGGGGTCTGGTCAAGATGGTGCAACAAGCTGCTGCATGTCCCATGCGGACCAGATTTTGTCAAAAGAATCCATTTTGTCATGGAGCAGGGCAGTTAGAAACTCCATTCGCCGTGTTTCTGTGAGCCTCTGACAGAGATCCCCTCTACTTGGTGGCGTGGTCTGCCTCCATCTACCTGAAATTAGGCACCTGGCTCCTGTGAGGATATGTAACATAAGTTTGGAATCCTGTTTAGATAGACCCTTGACCGGCCCACAGTAAATAGGTGAGAGGGTCCAATGGGATCCTCACCCCCAAAACCTCAGCTATAAGCTCCCTGACCTGTGACCAAAAGGGTTGAATAATCGGGCAATCCCAAAAAATATGCGGCAGCGTACCCACTGAGGAGCAACATCGCCAGCATACCGATGGGAGCTGGGGGTTCCATTTGTGCAGGACCTCCGGTGTATGGTACCAAAAGAATAGTATTTTGTATAGATTTTCTTTATGCTGGATACATACTGAGGATTTCGCCGCTGCTTTCCAAATCACCTGCCATGAGGGGAAGGGTATTTCCCTACCTAGATAGCTTTCCCACTTGGCCATGTATCTGTGTGTGGGAGGTTCAGCAGAGGGCGGGTCTGAGAGAATGGAGTAGATCGTGGAAATGAGACCCTTAGTACTGTGGCCCGCTTTACAGAGCTGTTCAAAAGAGGTCGGGGTCGAGAGGGTAGATGTGCCAAACATGGAGGACATGAGGTGAGTTATCTGGAGGTAATGAAATCGGGATCTCTCAGGGAGATTATAATCCCTCTGAAGGGTGTCAAACGGAATCAGCCTCCTGTCTCCAGCCCTAGCAACATCCACAAATTGGAATAACTCATGCCCCAGCCAAGGTCTTGCCACAAATCCAGATGAGCCAGCAGGGAAAAGGGGTGTGCACAAAAAGGAGGCCATGGGTGAAGCTTTGGAAGCTAACTGAAATCTGGTCCTGCACTGATTCCATATCTGCCGCGTAAACTTGATTGGACCCAATAGGTATCCCAGGGAGGGGAGAGGCTTCGAATGCCATAGAAGTGCATTGGGGTGGATGGGTGCAAGCCACAGCTTTTCTATCTCCATCCACTTGGTATATGCTCGGAGGGATGACCAAGCTGGGATACAACGCAAGTGGGTGGCCCAATAGTAGTTGAGGATATTCGGAACCGCCAGTCCCTCACGCCGCCTACTAGCCATCATAACACTTTTGGCCACCTTATGCCTGCCCTGGGCCCATATGAATCTTAGGATAGCTGCCTGTATGGAGCGTAGCTCACTCAGCGGGACAATTACCGGGAGAGTCTCGAATAGGTAGAGGAGTTTTGGTAAGATGGACATTTTGACCGAGTTAATTCTACCTAGAAGAGAGAGGGAAGGCGGTGCCACCTAGAGTGTATCTTTCAATTCTTTAAAGAGGGGAGGGAAATTAGCGCTATAGAGGGAGGGATATTGGTCCGTTATCTGGATGCCCAGGTATTTGAGCGATTGGGTTTGCCACTTGTAGGAGTAATTATTTTTGAGGGAGGATGAGACCTCAGGGGGCATGTTGATTGGAAGGGCCTCTGTCTTTGAGGTGTTGATCTTATATCCCGAGAGGGCTCCAAATTCAGCAAGAAGGGCATGAAGGGAAGGCAACGTGGTATGTACGTCAGTCAGGGTCAACAAAATATCGTCCGCGAAGAGGGACAATTTAAACCTTATCCCTAATCTTTATGCCCTTGATATCTGGTTGAGCCCTAATTGCCACTGCAAGAGGTTCTATGCACAACGCAAAGAGAAGTGGGGAGAGTGGGCAGCCCTGTCTAGTACCATTTTTAATTCCAAAGGTATCGGAGATATAGTGAGGGAGTTTAATGGACGCCGAGGGAGAGGAGTATAAACCTCTGACTGCCGCCAGGAAGGGACCAGAGAATCCATATGCCGAGAGTGCCTCAAAAAGGAACGGCCACTGCAGCCTATCAAAGGCCTTCTCAGCATCTAGGCTGAGGAGTAAGGCCTGCTGCGCATGGTGGTTAACAGCATCCACCAGGTTAATAGTGCGCCTCGTGTTATCTCCCCCCCTGCCTGAAAGGGACGAATCCTACCTGGTCCCTGTGTATCAGTTGAGGGAGCCAGTGGTTCAGTCTGTTGGCCAGGATTTTGGTATAGATCTTCAGGTCAGAGTTGAGCAACGCAATCGGGCGGTAACTAGCACTGTCCGCTGGGTCCCTTCCTGGTTTGTGGATCAAAGTTATATACGAATGTGACATGGAGTTGGGGATGGCAGCTCCTTCCAGAAATGAGTTATAGAGTTGCAACATATGCGGGGTTAAAATATCTGAATAGACTTTAAAGTACAGATAGGGTAGTCCATCTGGGCCTGGGGCTTTACCGGACGGAAGGGCCTTAATGACTTCCTCTATTTCCTCTAATTGAATGGGAGCACCTAAGAAGTCCACCGCCTCCTGCGTGAGCGATGGCAGCGGGTATTTTCGTAGAAATTCCCGGATAAGAGTCTGGGCTCCTATTCCATGGCCTGGGAGGGGCGAGGGCATCGCATAGAGTTCAGAGAAAAAACCAAGGAAGATTTCAGCAATGGACTTTGGGTCATACCTCAGTGTACCCTCCTTGTCCTTAAGTGCTTGAGGCATTGACTGTATTGAGCGTTCTTTCAGTTGCCTTGCTAATAGCGTGTGGGCTTTGTTCCCATATTCATAATACCTTTGTTTCGAGTAGAGAAGGAGCTTCTCCACACCTTGCAAGGCTAAATCCTTAAGGCTATTTCGGACTGAGACTATACGTCTCAAAGTTGAAACCCTAGGGCATAGTGCCATTTTGCGTTCCAGTCCCTTTAGGAGGGTGCGTAGTCTGGTGGATCTTTCTGCGGTATCTCTTTTAAGCTTGGTGCCTAGGGCAATGAAATTGCCTCTAAGACTGCCTTGTGGGCCTCCCAGAGGACGGATGGCGTAGAGACAGAATAGGAATAGGAACTGAGCGACTCACGCAACTGCTCCTTCGAGGCTGCCTTTTTAATGAGTGTTTCATTCAACCTCCAATGACATAGCCGCTGAGCTGGGAGCTGTAAATTTAAATTGACCGTGACTGGGCGTGATCCGACCCAGTTATGGCGCAATGTGGGAACCCTGTAGAGCCCTAAGTGTTGGGACAAGAAAATAATCAAGCCTAGTGTGCGTTTTGATGAGGTGTGGAGAAAAAAGAATACTCCTTACTTTTAGGATGATTGATCCTCCATAGGTCGAACAGACCGTGGAGCGAATGAGCTTCTAAAGGCTGTGGACAATCTGGCAAGTGTAGGATCTGGGGACTTTCCACCCATACTACATACTACCATGGCGTCTGAGAAAATCATATTAAAGTCCCCCCCAAGGAGCAGGGCTGCAGAGAAAAACTTTGCTAGCTTAGAAAAGACCCTATTTAGGAAGGGGACCTGTGAGACATTTGGTGCATACACGTTGCATAATGTAATCGGTTTGCCCTCTAATGTAGCTTTAAGGATGATGTACCGCCCGTCCGGGTCAGCCAGCGATGCCTCAACCTGCAATCTACAGGTGTTGGCTATTAGTATAGCCACTCCTGCCCTCTTCCTGTCATTAAATGCAGAAAAGCGGTGGAGTAATAGGGTCGAGCAAAGCTGAATGAGCCTTTGGAGTCAAAGTGGGTTTCCTGTAAAAACACAATATCGGCTCGCAGGGACCTACATTCCTTCAGGGCCAGCCTACGCTTAACGTTAGAGTTAAGTCCTTTAACGTTTAAAGTGACACAACGTACCATGTCCAGGTGTAGGTGGGGCTACCTTGAGATGAGTAGCGCCGAGAGAAGGTCGTCTCCCAAGCCGTGGACGTCCAGGAATCTGTACTGCACCTGAAGAGTGTAGAATGCGAGGAAAAAGAAGGGAAAAAGGTGGGGGTGGGCGGGAAGGTGGGACAACAAGACGGTGGGGGGAGACAACACAGACCAGACCAACAAGACAAGACCAAGAGAACAATCGGTTATAACAACCGACTATAAAACCGGAGAGATGCGGGGTCACCAAAGACAGAGGAATAATATCCCCTGGCCCAGGTGCCCAGCTCTTATTTATACCTTGTAGCGCAAGTGCGCCGGTTATGGGGGCTCGGAGAGAAAAAAGGTCTCCACCGAGGCCTCCTAAAAGAAGGCCGTCAGACGAGACCTCCCCTCCTGAGGTAGGAAAAAGCGTCTCAAGTCCCCCCAGCCAAAAGGCAGGGAGGAGGAGAGAGAATCCGGAAGCGAGCAAATGCTCTCAACAAACAAGGATAAGAAACCAAAGCTGTGAGGCATACAGCTAGCGGTCTATCCTTAATACAAGAAAATAAACATCATAAGCCCTATAAAATGCAGAAGACTAATGAAAGCCCCTAGATGGGCGCAATAGCTCCAGAGAGGAGAGGGACGGGGATGTTGAAGGCCCTCCAGTCAGTATGGGAGTCCCGTAGTCAGCGGGGTGGAGAGCGTCGGGGTTTCTGGGCTGAAGGAAGGGTCCCTGGAGAGCGTCCCTTGCGGGTCACAACCGATTCCCATACTGGCGGTGGTGGAGGCGGGAGTGCAGACAGCTCCCAATCGTCCATCTTTGGAGTGGGAATTTTCAGGGTATTGCAGAAATTCGGGAGGTCAGCAAAGACACGGAGAACAGCTGAGCGACCCTCAGTTCTGGCAGAGAGAGCAAACGGAAAGTGCCACCTATAAAGGATACGATTCTCTTTCAGGATGGCAAGCAGCGGTCTGAGGTGGCGGCGCTTCTGCAATGTGTGCCAGGAGAGGTCAGCGAAGATCTGTATAGGAGTCCCCTGATAGTCGATGCTGTGTAGGCGCCTGGCTTTCTCCATTATTGCTTCTTTCACCGAATGGTCATGTAGGCAGCATATAACATCCCTGGGGAGCGGAGAGGAACCCTTTGGTCGGAGCGCTCTGTGGGCCCTGTCAAGCTTGATGGGGCGGGGAGGGTTAGCTCCAAGTATGCGGTTAAATATAGAGTCCAGGATGGCCTGCAAGTCCTCCTCCCCCTGTGGTTCCGGGAGCCCCCGAACTCTAATGTTGTTCCTGCGGCCGCGGTTGTCTAAATCCTCCACATGTCGAGCCAGCTCCCTGACCGTAGACATTTGCGCAGAGATAGAAGGGTGGATTTGAGAGATGTATTTTCGCGTGTTATCATGGTCCTCCTCAAGCACTTCCACGCGGGTAGCTATTTGCGTAATGTCCTGCCTGATTGAGGCAATCTCCTCTCTGCAGGCTGCCCTAACCTCTGAGACCAGCGCCCGCAGCTCATCCCTGTTAGGCAATTGTTGTATCAGGTCAGTCCATGCATGATGGTCAGGAAGATGAGGACTGCGTAGGGCAGAGGAGGATGCAGGAGAGCCCTGCCAGGAGAAAACTCCACTGCCAGACTCCTGAGTATGTGGAGAGGGAGCTGGGATATGCTTGGGGTCCAGCATGTCAGACACCACAGAGGCCCCATGAGGAGAAGAGCCATGCTCTGATGTCAGGAGAGGGGGACTGGCCACCACCGAGCTGTATGAGGGCTGATGCTGTGCCATGGTGGATGGTGAGGCCTGCACGTGCTCCAGCTGCGGGGCGAGGGGGAGGGACACTGCAGGGTCTGGTACCTGTGTCCTCATGGTGGCCGCTGGAGAAGACTGAGGCGTACTGGGGAGGAGGCGCGGTGTCTTCTGCGCTCTCAACTCCGGGCTGTGTCGGGTGTCCACTGCGGTGATGCCGCCGCTGCAGCGGGTGCCGAGGATGATCGCGCAGCCGAGCGCGCGCTCCGCAGGGAAGCAGGCTGTGATGTCGGTGTGCAGGCCGGAGGCGCCGCGCCAGGAGAGACGGCGCAGAGGTACGTGTCCAGCACCGATTGGCTCCGCGACCGGACAAGAGCCCTCCTCTGGGTACTTGGCGGTCGCTGGGTCCTTCTCTTTCCCATCTAGGGCCGTTAGTATCGCAAGGGCTGCTATTTAGGATAGCCGGCAGCAGGAGCTCAGCTAAGCTGCGGCCATTCTCCTCGGCTTCCGGTCACACCCTCCATATAACATTTAAATACTCTTATTGCAGTATGTGTGTCTGTTTGGCGCAGAGAGCTTAGTTGTACGCAAATTGTTATACATATTTTATAGTAAATTACGCCTGTAGTCAGTGGTAAAAAGGCCGCCATATTAATCCATATAACATTTAAATACTCTTATTGCAGTCTGTGAGTCTGTTTGCCGCAAAGGGCTTAGTTGCACGCATATTGTGTTACACATATTTTATAGTAAATTACACCTGTAGTCAGTGGTGAGAAGGCCACCATATTAATCCATATAACATTTAAATACTCTTATTGCACTCCGTGCGAATGTTTGGCGCATAGAGCTCAGTTGTACGCATACATGTCGTATGAACGGGCTTTACGCCTGTTTTCTGGCGTACACTGCGCCTCCCAGCCAGAATCCCGCTGTCGGACGCAGCGTTCGCCACTTTCGTCTGCGGTCCGCATGAAGGGGCGGGCAGTGGGCGGGCAGTGGGCGCGGTGGGGCACGGTGTAGGCATTCCGGGGCGGGACGCGGCGCTCGTATAGTCCGAGGCATGTACCATCGCGGCTCGCCAAATCGCGGCGCTCGGCAGCTCCGACAAGCAGACCAGGTTTTTTTTGGTCTAAATCCTCCGGCAGAGGCGAAGTGAAGCAAGAACGGAACATGCGAGGAAGCAGATCGAAGATCGCGACAGAAATCTCGGCGCTCCGCTCCGACAAGCAGACTTGGTCGAAATGCTCCGGCCGAGGCGAAGTGAAGCAAGAACGGAACATGCGAGGAAGCAGATCGAAGATCGCGACAGAAATCTCGGCGCTCTGCTCCGTGCAGCAGAAGTATGAATAGGAAAAAATCGCCTTTATAAAGGCGGAAAACAGTGTCAGAAGAGAGCTGCACGTAAAAAATACACATAATAAAAAAAAACATCACTTTTCCAAACTCTAGAACGGCGCAATATCAACAAATATTATATTGCAAATTGCCGGGAAAGACAGTAATTCAAAATCTGAAACCTATTCTCATTGGTCGGCAGAAACCGGCCAATCAGAATCGGAGCGACAGTGAACCATTAAAAGCTATGGGGAAGAATTGACCAATCAAAATCTCCGGTGGGATAATTCAAAATACAGTAAAATGCTGAAAAGAGCGTTTGGGTGAGCTACGGGGCCCGGGCTACTCAGCCAACAGAAAGGGGAGCAACAAAGCCCCATTCTACCTAGGGAGAATGTAGACCAATCAGAATCCAGGCGGATAATTCAAAATACGAAAAAAAGAAAAAAAGAGCTTATTGGCTGAGCAGCGGGGTCCCCTAGTCGGCCAATCAGAATAGGACGACAAAGTCCTTTCCACCCTATGGGAAGTGTCACCAATAAAAAATCCGGGGGCGGGGATAATTCAAAATACAGTAAAAAGACAGAAAAACTTATGCTGACTAGGGGGGTTCTCGGCTACTCAGCCAATAAATTTTGGAGCAAAAAGTCCCATTCTAGCCTATGGAGAAATGTAACCCAATCAAAACCCCGGGGGGGTTAATTAAAATACAGAAAAAAGGACAAAAAGAGCTTTTTGGCTGGCTACGGGTTCTCGGCTAGCTCACCCAATCAAGCGCGGCTACTTCCCCCCCTTTATACTCAAAGGAGAGATGACGCACTCAAATCTCGGCCTCAGCGCCGCGGGCATGAATTATTAAATCAAAAAATTTTTTTTTTAACAGTGTAAAACATTTTAGATAAAACCAGAACACTTTTTAAAAATAAAGCATTTTAAAAACCCCAACAACGCTTCGTGCCGAGACCGGCGCTACATAGGGAATTGCCATAGAGAGAATTGCCGGGAAAGACGAAAAAAAAAAAAAAGACTATAAAATCATGTTTATTTCTTTATTTTTGTTACCAAGGGTAATATAGGGGGGCATCGAAAATAAAGAAATAAGAGATTTTCTTGTTTTTAAAAATTTTTTTTTCTTCCCCCAATAAGTATTCCTTTTATATACACATCGGCACAATTCTGTAGGTTATAATTTTGATTTCAGATGTACTTTTATACCAATTGCATTAAAAACCCAAGGGGGTCCCCGCTCCTCCCAGGGGCCCAAATTCGGCGCCTTTTTTTAAATTTCGTTTCCCCATGAACTCTATGAAAAGCAGCTCGCGCCTATTGGCTAAGCTGGTGAGCCCCCGCTGTTTCAACCAATCAGCTTTTTTCCCTCCCTTTTTTAAAAACTGTATTTTGAACTGTCCCGCCTTTTGAATATGTTTGGTCCATTTTTCTCCTAGGATAGGAATGGCCCTGTCGCTCCTTTTTGATTGTAATTCCCCCATAGGTTAAATGGTCCACTGTCGCTCCTTTCTGTTTGGGGGGTTTTCCCGACCAATGAAAATAGCTTTACAAATTTGAATTACGTCTTTCCCCCAATTTCTCTCTATGGCAATTCCCTATTAGCCCCGGGGTCTCGCACGAACGTTTGTGGGTTTTTAAAAACTGCTTTATTTTTAACCCCTTCACGACCTTGGCCGTATCCATACGCCCCAGGGGGTTTTTGGGGGTTCACCACCAGGGACTATGGAACGTCCTGGGTTTCGCGGAACTCAAAGGGCAATTCGCGCGATGGGCCGGGGGGGTGTCAGCTGTATATTTACAGCTGACACCCCAGGGGCGGCCCCCCGACCCCGGATCGCTCCGGGGGGGGCCAGTTAACCCCTTAATTATCGCGACGATCGGGTCGCAATAACTAAGGGAGACGCAGGAGGAGATCGCTCCTCCTGTGTCTCTGTCGGCGGCAGCAGCGCACGGATCGGGCGATCCGTGCAGCTCCTGCCTCCCTACAGACACCACGGAAGGCAGAGAATGCCTTCCGGGTTGTCTATGATGTCACGACGCCCGGCCGTGCCCTGTGGGCATGTCCCGGCATCGTGACTGACAGTTGTCATAGGAACCAGTGCACAGCAACAAGCTATGCACTGATTCCTATTGAATGAGAGAGCTAAAGATCTCTCATTCAAATCCCCTATAAAAGCAGTAAAACATAAAAAAATATACAAATTGGGTATCGGTGTAATCGTATTGACCTGCTGAGTAAAGCTACCATGTCATATATACCGTACAGTGACCGCTATAAAAAATAAAAATAAAAAACACTACCAAGATTGCTGTATTTTGTTCAAAACATCTCACAAAAACCTTAATAAAAAGTGAACATAGCATCATATGCACCCCATAATGGTACCAATAAAAACTTCAACTCATCCCGCAAAAAAACAAGCCCATACACAGCTCTGCACACAGCAAAATAAAAAAGTTATGGCTGTCAGAATAGGACAACATAAAAACGCTATTTTTATAGACTTATTTCTACTGTTTTAAAAGTAATAAAACAGAAAAAACTATATAAAATCTATATCATTGTAACTGTACCGACCTCCATAGTAAAGTTATCACATCATTTACACTGCACGGCGAATGCTGTAAAATTGAAACTCAAAAAACAATGACCGAACTGCCTTTTTCCCCCCCATTTTCATTGCCCAATGCTAAAAAAAACTATGGAACACCTGTGCATCCAAAATGCACAGTACACCCCTAGATGAGATCCCTGAGGGGTGTTGAATCTAAAATGGGGCGACTTCTGGAAGGTTTCGCCTGTTCTGCTACTTTGGGGTCTTTGCAAATGCGACATGGCCCCACCAAAATCTGCGTTCCAAAAGCCAAATAGCGCTCCCTCCCTTATACGCCCTGCCATGCGCCCACACAGCAGTTTACACCCACATGTAGGGTATTGCCGAACTTGGAAGAAATTGCTTAACAAAGTTTTAGGGTTCTTTTTTCCAGGATTCCTTGTATATATGAAACATTTTAAGATAAAATTGCAAATTATTGGAAAAAAATGTTTTTTAATTTTCACAGCCTTATGCTAAAAAATTTTTGTGAATTACGTGTGGGGTCTATATACTCAATGCACCCCTGGATATATTCCTTAAGGGGTGTAGTTTCCAATATGCGGTCTATTTAGGGGTGTTTATTAAGTTTTAGCACCTTAGGGTGTCCCCAAACCTGAAATGGCGCCTAAATAAATCGTATTGAAAATGAGACCCCAGAGTATAGTAGGTGCTCCCCCTATTCTGGGTCTTATGGTTGATGCACTAGGGCCACATATGGCATATCTCTAAAAACGGCAGACCTGGGGGAATTGATATTAAGTTGCATTTACCTAGTCACTTTTACTGTATTCCAGTGAATAATGGATAAATATTGAAAATCTGCAAAAAAAGTGAAATTTTGAAATTTTTACTTCCACTTTGCTTTAATTTCTGTGAAAATATCTAAAGGGTTATCAAACTTTCTAAATAGTGTTCTAAATCCGTTAAGGGGTCTAGTTACTCAGATGGGGTCACTTATGGGGGTATCTAACATGCAGGCCCCTCAAAGCCACGTCAGAACTGGAGTGGTCCCTAACAAAATGAATATTGAACATTTTCTTCAAAATGAGAGAAATTACTACTAAATTTCTAAGCCCCCTAATGTCGTAAAAAAAAAAAAAAAGAGATTTAAAAAATTATGCCAACCTATAGTGGACATTATGGTAGATGCTAGTTATAAACTATTTTGTGGGGAATAATTATCTGTCTTGCACGCAGAAATTTTGCAACTTTCAAAATTGCAAATTTTTCTAAATTTTCATGAAATTTTGATATTTTTCACAAACAAACAAGGATTGTATGGATAAAAATTTCTTACTAACTTAAAGCACAATGTGTCACGAGAAAACAGTCTCTGAATCACATGAATAGGTAAAAGTGTCAAAAAGTTATTCTCACATAAATTGACATATGCCAGATTTCAAAAATAGGGCTGTGTCAGGAAGGTCAAAACAGGCTGGGTCCTTAAGGGGTTAAAGAAGTGTTCTGGTCTTTATCTGAGAATGTTTTACACTGTATAAAAATAATTTGTTGATTAATACTTCATGCCACGCGGCGCTAAGCGCCGAGATTTGAGTGCGCTCATCTCTCCATAGAGTATAATGGGAGAAGTAGCTCGCGCTCTGATTGGCTGAGCTAGCCGAGACCCCGCTAGCTCAGCCAATAAGCTCTTTTCTGTCTTTTTACTGTATTTTAAATTATCCCGCCCTTGATTCTGATTGGTCTACACTTCTCCATAGGCTAGAATGGGACTTTGTCGCTCCTATTCTGATTGGTCTAAACTTCTCCATAGCCTAGAATGGGACTTTGTCGCTCCTATTCTGATTGGCTGAGATAGCCAAGCCCCCGTTATCTCAGCCAATCAGCTGTTTTTAGCATTTTTACTGTATTTTGAACAGTCCCGCCGTGGATTCTGATTGGTCAATCCTGCCCCATAAGTTTTAATAGTTCAGTGTCTGTCCTATTCTGATTGGCCGGTTTCTGCCGACCAATGAGAATAGGTTTCAGATTTTGAATTACTGTCTTTCCCGGCAATTTGCAATATAATATTTGTTGATATTGCGCCGTTCTAGAGTTTGGAAAAGTGATGTTTTTTTTTTTATATGTGTATTTTTTACGTGCAGCTCTCTTCTGACACTGTTTTTCCGCCTTTATAAAAGGCGATTTTTTCCTATTTATACTGTCTGCTGCACGGAGCAGAGCGCCGAGATTTTCTGTCGCGATCTTCGATCTCCTTCCTCGCATGTTCCGTTCTTGCTTCACTTCGCCTCGGCCGGAGCATTTCGACCAAGTCTGCTGTCGGAGCGGAGCGCCCGAGACTTCTGTCGCGATCTTCGATCCGCTTCCTCGCATGTTCACGATCCTGCTTCACTTCGCCTCTGCCGGAGGATTTAGACCAAAAAAAACCTGGTCTGCTTGTCGGAGCTGCCGAGCGCCGCGATTTGGCGAGCCGCGATGGTACATGCCGCGGACTATACGAGCGAGCCGCGTCCCGCCCCGGAACGCCTACACCCGTGCCCCACCCGCGCCCACTGCCCGCCCACTGCCCACCCCTTCATGCGGAACCGCAGACGAAAGTGGCGAACGCTGCGTCCGACAGCGGGATTCGGGGCTGGGAGGTGCAGTGTAACGCCAGAAAACAGGCGTAAAGCCCGTTCATAACGACATGTATGCGTACAAACTGAGCTCTATGCGCCAAACATTCGCACGGAGTGCAATAAGAGTATTTAAATGTTATATGGATTAATATGGCGGCCTTCTCACCACTGACTACAGTCATAATTTACTATAAAATATGTGTAACACAATATGCGTGCAACTAAGCTCTTTGCTGCAAACAGACTCACGGACTGCAATAAGAGTATTTAAATGTTATATGGATTAATATGGCGGCCTTCTCACCACTGACTACAGGCGTAATTTACTATAAAATATGTATAACACACTTTGCGTACAACTAAGCTCTCTGCGCCAAACAGACGCACATACTGCAATAAGAGTATTTAACTGTTATATGGAGGGCGTGACCGGAAGCCGAGGAGAATGGCCGCAGCTTAGCTGAGCTCCTGCTGCCGGCTATCCTAAATAGCAGCCCTTGCGATACTAACGGCCCTAGATGGGAAAGAGAAGGACCCAGCGACCGCCAAGTACCCCAGAGGAGGGCTCTTGTCCGGTCGCGGAGCCAATCGGTGCTGGACACGTACCTCTGCGCCGTCTCTCCTGGCGCGGCGCCTCCGGCCTGCACACCGACATCACAGCCTGCTTCCCTGCGGAGCGCGCGATCATCCTCGGCACCCGCTGCAGCGGCGGCATCACCCGCAGTGGACACCCGACACAGCCCGGAGTTGAGAGCGCAGAAGACACCGCGCCTCCTCCCCAGTACGCCTCAGTCTTCTCCAGCGGCCACCATGAGGACACAGGTACCGGACCCTGCAGTGTCCCTCCCCCTCGCCCCGCAGCTGGAGCACGTGCAGGCCTCACCATCCACCATGGCCTGCACGACCAATGAGAATAGGTTTCAGAATTTGAAATACTGTATTTCCCAGCCATTTTCAATATCCTAATTCTTGACTTAGGATATTGGAAAGTGATTTTGTTTTATGTAATTTTTATTTTTAATGTTTCAGCTCTTTTCCTGAGAATGTAGAACGCCTTTATAAAGGCGATTTTGGATTTATACTCCGCACCGACATGTGGAATGATTTCTCGCCGCTCCAGCCTGTCTTCCATCGGAACAGATTTTCGGCGCAGTCCCGCACGGCGCCTAAGTCCCGCACTGCGCCCCACACACCGGCGAGGCGCGGCGGACTTTTCCCCGCATGTATGAGGGCACTTCCTCGGACGGCAAACCTTCGGCGCAGCGCCGCACAGCGCCCATGTCCCCGCCATGTGCCCCACGCACTGGCGAGGCGCGGCGGACTTTTCCCCGCATGTATGATCGCACTACCTCCGGCGGACAATCTCAGACGCAGCGCCGAACTTCGCCTCATTCCCGCACTGCGCCCGACACGCTGGCGAGGCGCGGCGGACTTTACATGATATGTATGAGCGCGGCCCGTCCCCGACATAAATCAGGCGCAGATTCCGCCGGGAAACTGGCGGAAAACGGCGCCTCGACCCGGCGAGCTTCATACATGTGGCCCATGGTGTTATACATATTTTATAGTAAATTATGCCTGTTGTCCGTGGTGCGAGGGCTTCCATATTAATCCATATAACATTTAAATACTCTTATTGCAGTCCGTGCATCTGTTTGGCGCATAGAACTCAGTTGGACGCATATTGTGTTATACATATTTGATAGTAAATTACGCCTGTAGTAAGTGGTGAGAAGGCCGCCATATTAATTCATATAACATTTAAATACTCTTATTGCAGTCCATGCATCTGTTTGGAGCATAGAGCTCAGTTGTATGCATATTGGGCGACATGTATGAATCTCGACACGTCGGAGCGCATGTTTATGCCAGTTTTCCGGCGAAATTTGCGCCTCATGTATGTCGGGTGCCGAGGTGCGCTCATACATGCGGTGTAAAGTCTGCCGCGCCTCGTCAATGTGTGAGGCGCAGTGTGGGACTGCGCCTAAGATTCGCCACCCGACGTAGTGTGCTCATACATGCCGTGTAAAGTCCGCCGCGCCTCGCCAGTGTGTGGGGCGCAGTGCGGGACTGCGCCTCATATTCGCCGTCCGAGGAGGTGCGCTCATACATGCGGGGAAAAGTTCACCGCGTCTTGTCAGTGTGTGGGGCGCAGTGCGGGACGTAGGCGCAGAAGGACTGCGCCTAACATGTATTCCGATTCCAGACAGGCTGGAAAACAGCGAGAAATCATTAAAGATGTCCGTGAGGCATGGAGTATGAATCAAAAAATCGCCTTTATAAAGGCGTAAAACATTCTCTGAAAAAGAGCTCAAACCTACTAAAAGAAATACATAAATAAAATCACTTTCCAAAAATCTAGAACGGCACTACATCGGGAATATGGATATTGAAAATTGCTGGGAAATACAGTAATTCAAATTCTGTAAGCTCTTCTCATTGGTCGGCAGAAACCAGCCAATCAGAATAGGAGCGACAGGGACCCATTAAAACCTATGGAGAAGTATTGACCAATCAAATTCAAAGGTGGGACAGTTCAAAATACAGAAAAGAGCTGATTGGCTGAGCTAGCGGGGGCTTGGCTGTCCCGGCCAATCAGAGCGCGAGCTACTTGTCCCATTATAGTCTATGGACAGATTGGGGCAATGAAATCTCGGCTCTCAGCGCCGTGCGGCATGGAGTATGATTTAAAAAATCATTTTTATTAGGTGTAAAATATTATCTGAAAAAGAGCTGAAACCTTCTATAAACATAAATCAATCAAATCACTAACAATGCGTTTGTCGTCGTCACCGGCGCTAGATCAGGAATTGGGATAAAGAGAATTGCCGGGAAATACAGTAATTCAAATTCTGTAAGCTCTTCTCATTGGTCGGCAGAAACCAACCAGTCAGAATAGTAGGAGCGACAGTGACCCATTCTAACCTATGGAGAAATATTAACCAATCAAAATCAAAGGCGGGACATTCAAAATACATTAAAAATGCAGAGACAGATTCCCCATTACGCTATAGTCAGTACCTGCAGACATGAGGGGACTGGATAGCTTTTTGCAACTCAGATGACTACCTACGGTGCTCGTGAGCTACATTCCTGGGAGATGAGCGAGGGGACTTTGCGGAATGCGGGGTGGATCGGTCATGGTAATGGGACTCTTCCATGGGCCTCTGTAGGGGAAGTGCTGTGGACGGTGAGCCAGCCGCTGAGTTTTGTTCTTAGGTTTTATTTGTTCTCATTGATTCCTTTTTTTTTGCTCATAATGCAAGGCCCATACATGGGGTTATGCCCTTTTCTTTTAGTGCTCGAAAAACTGGCAGCATATTTGCACGGGCTGAGAGGCTCAGATGGAGGTGGGTACCCTCCCCGTTGGGACGGGGCGCTCCCATGTCCCTGGGGGGATGGCCCCTCCACTGATCATCAGCACGTTCATAGGCGCCGAGCAACTCGGCCTTTCTGTCAACTATATAGATTTCCATTGATTGTTCTTGTATGGATGCTCTGCCCTGATCCTGTTCTACCCTCGCCACCTCCCCCTCCCTCCTCCCTTGCTCCCTTTCTTTCCCGTCCCCCCACCTGGTATTGAGCATATTGTTACACAAGTTTGTTTATGCTATTTAGCTTATGTTATACAAGATACAAGACGCTAATTGTCTCTTCCTGCAAATGTGATGCACGATTACTTTATTGCCTTATCCATGTGTGCCTATTTTTGCACTTTGTACTCTTACTGTTTTTCTGAATAAAAGTTGTTTTGAATGAGAAAAAAAATGCAGAATAGAACTGATTGGTTGAGCTAGCAGGGGCTTGGCTATCCGGCCAATCAGAGCGCGAGCTACTTGTCCCATTGTAGTCTATGGAGAGATGGGGGCAATGAAATCTTGGCTCTCGAAGCCGTGCGGCATGGAGTATGATTGAAAAAATCATTTTTATTAGGTGTAAAATATCTGAAAAAGAGCTTAAACCTTCTATAAACATGAATCAATCAAATCCCTAACAACGCGTTTGTCGCCGAGACCGGCGCTACATCAGGAATTGCGATACAGAGAATTGCCAGGAAATACAGTAATTCAAATTGTTTGAGCTCTTCTCATTGGTCGGCAGAAACCAGCCAATCAGAATAGGAGCGACAGGGAACCATTATAAGCTATGGAGAAGTATGGCCAATCAAATGAAAAGGCGGACAGTTCAAAATACAGTAAAAAAGGCAGAAAAGAGCTGATTGGTTGAGCCCAGGCGGCAGATATGAATCCACCAATCATATGTAGTGCGTCGATTTTGAATGGAGAAAGAAGGGCGCGATAGAAGGACGCCCTAAAAGTTATTACTGTCTATGGGAAATATTCTAGTACTGTGATTGGTTGAGGAGAAGAGGGGCTCGTCCAGCTTAGCCAATCAGCGGCTGAGCTACCTTCTCATAAAGATCTATGGGGAAAAGAAATGCAGAGCGAACTCTGTTTGTGATTTGCTAAGTTAAAAGAGGCGCGGTTATTTGGAACAATGGGAGAGCAAGCGACGCTCTTATGGGTTTTTGAATGCAATCTATACTAAAACTGTACGTGGCCGAAATCAAATGATAAGACTCCCGAAGTTGTACTGATGTTTATACAAAATGAATAATAATATGGGGGTAACGAAAAAAAAAATAATTCAATAAATTCATTTTTATTTCGTTATTTTCGTTAGCCAATGATCAATAGTATGGGAGTAACAAAAATAAAGAAATAAAAATGAATTTATTGAATTAATATTTTTTTATATTTGAGTTTGTCCTCCCTTTCAGCAGCTGGAAAAAAAGGCTCCCATTTAGGACCGGTAGCGAGGGTCCAATAGGGTAGAGAGCCAGAAGTCATCCCTCTGCCGGAAGGTGACTATTCGGCTGTCACTAGCCAGGCAAATCAGCATGCTGCGGGCCATGTGCGCAAGGTACTCTGAGGGACTTCCTGCCTTCATCTCCACTGTATACTGCCACAGTACTTGGGGGTGCTTGGGGGACAGTGGCACAATGACAGTGTGGAGGTCACGGCAGCAGCCACAGCAGCAGCATGAGGTCAGACAGTGGTACAATGACAGAGTATGGAGGTCACAGCAGCAGCCACAGCAGCAGCATGAGGTCACAGATTGGCACAATGACACAGTGTAGAGGTGATGGCATCAACAGCAGCAGCAGCATGAGGTCAGAGAGTGGCACAATGACAGAGTGTGGAGGTGGCACAAACAGGAGTAGGCCAAAGAGTGGCACAATGACAGAGTGTGGAGGTCACGGCAGCAGCCACAGCAGCAGCATTAGGTCAGAGAGTGGCACAATGACACAGTCTGGAGGTGGGTGGCAATACAAGTCCCTGCTAAAGATGGTGGTAGGCAGATGGAGAAACTGGCAGCAGATGTGTAGCATCAGGCGGGTGGCGGCATCAGAATAGTGGCTGAGGAAGGTAGTTTGAATCCAGACTCATTTCTCAAAGTTTTGATGAGGCCTCATGGCTGATGTAATCTGACACCTAAGGCATTGGTGTGTGGAAATCCTGGCTGATCCACGCCTGATTCATCTTGACAAAGGTCAGTCGCTCCACATTTCCGGTGCACAAGCGGGTTCTCCTTGGGGTAATGATGGCTGCCGCACTGAACACCCGCTCTGATGCCACACTACTGGCCGAGCAGGACAGCTTCTCCACTGCAAACTTGGCAAGTTGCGGCCACACATCCAGTTTGGCTTCCCAGTAGTCCGTAGGATCTTCTAACTGGGGTAGCAGAGTGCTGTCCAAGTAGGCCACCACCTGTTGGTTCAGGGTCTGCTCCAGGTCCTGCTGCTGCTGGAGAGTGCCCTCCTCACTAGGCGAGTGAAGGAAGCTTCTCATCAGCGACTCCAGACTTAGGTTGCTGCTGATGGAGCTGGTACTGCTCCTACCCCCAACCTTCCCACAGCAGCCGTGGCAGTGGTACATGACCGCTGAGGAATCCTCCGGTCAGACCTGTCAGAGGATGGACCACGCTACACATAGGCAGCAGCCAACAGACTACGGAAGATTTCTCTACAGTATTTGAGTTTGTCCTCCCTCTCAGCAGCTGGAAAAAAGGCTCCCATTTTGGACCAGTAGCGAGGGTCCAAGAGGGTAGTCCTGGCAACTGACAAATAACGTCGCCTTCTCAAGTGGCTTCAGCAAACGGCAGGTGTCACGCATGAGCTGCCACTGGCTGACATCGAAGTTACACAGGGGAGTACTTGTAGAAAAAAGATAAATAGGATCCAGCGGTAACGTTATTTATTTCTTAATCCAGTGTTGCAAAGGTACAAAACATTTAAAAACCCCACGTTTCGGGCTCTGCGTTCTAAGCCCTTGTTAAAGGGGCCCCATTAAAAAGCTGTGTTGATAAACCTTATTTAAAAGTAAAAACAAATTTAAAGGGGGTTTTTACTACCTTGGCCCACGGCACTTTCCCCCTATTGGGAAAAATATTTTTCCATTAAATAAGCCCCTTTCATTATGGGATCCACAATCGTTTTAAAACATCTTTACCCTGCATATAACACTTTTTAATTTAATGCACAATATAAAAAATATACAGCAAATCATTTCTGTAATTTAAAAACCTTTTTTGTGCTCTGGATTCCAAATTCGGGTTTCCAATACGCCCCGCGCAGGCGCACCGCATGCTCCCAGGGCACCTCCTTATTTTTCGTCTCCCGCACTTTTTCCCATGCCTTTTAAAAGCTAAAACTATCAAATTTAAAAATGCATGTGTTTCCAAAGGTTAGGGTGCTCCCAAATGAGTCTAATTTTTTTTTTTTAAAGTTTGATAAATGTTCAGATATCCTGATCTCATTTTTCTTTTGCTGCTACCTACCTAGATTTTTTTTACAAAAATAGTAGTAATGGTCCCTTGTCAAAAAATTTATAAAGTATTTATTTTCAATTAAAAAGCTTATTTTTATTGGTCATATCCGCAAAAATTTTTTATTTTCTGGGGTGTATTTACATATTTTACAAGTTTTTTTTGGGGTTAAAGAAAAACCCCTTTAAATGTTAAAACATGTTTCACTTGTTTTTTTTTTACGGAGAAAAATTTCTAGAAGATACATTATCACTATTTATGAAACGTTACGTTGAATATCAACATCGGGTTTTGATAGGGCGATTTCGGCCAATTTTCAAAGAAAGTTTCCCCATAGTCCATTTTTAAAATTTACCGATGCCCCCTTTAAAATCTATGGGAAAAAGGAAAAACACCTTTAAATTTTTAAAAACCCAAACAAAGGGGTGGAGAAAACTGGAATTTTAAAACCCCCAACCGTCAAAATGGATACTGCTAATCTTAAGGGAACACACTTAAAGGTTTTAAAAAGCCATAGAAAAAAAGTCCCCAGCCATTCACTATCCCTGTCTTTTTACCACCGCCAAAACCCCTTAAAAACCCCCAAAGGGGCCCCCAAAAAAATTTAAAAAGTGCCAGAAGGCAGGTTAATTATTGAACCTTTATTTTTTAAATTTAACTGGGCATTTAATATCCCCGTTCTGTACCACAGTATGACCATTTAAAAACCCGTCCCGACCCACAGATTTAAAAAATGCCGGGAAAAAGGGGGTCTTTTTAACCCCCCAAATTTTTGTTGAAACTGGCTTGGGCCCATTCCCGTCCTGGGCCACCATAGCCCAAAAACCCGCCGGGCCCACAAATTAAAAAAAATGCCCGGGAAAAAAGGGGTCCCTTTTAACCCCCATTTTTGGTTTTAACTGGACAAAAAAACCCATACCCCGGGCCGGCCCCAAATGACCCAAAAACCCGCTGACCCCCAAAAAATTTTTAAAAAGTCCGGGAAAAAAGGGGTCTTTGAACCCCCATTTTAGTTAACTGGGCTTTGGGTTAAAAGCCCCCCGTTTCCCGGACCGAGTATGACCATTAACCTTTCTTAACCCCAAGATTTTAAAAAATGCCGGGAAAAAAGGGTCTTTTAAAAAACCTTTTAAATTTTTAAAAAACTAAAATTTTACCCTTTTTTTTTTAACCACGATGACCATTAAAAACCTTCCCGACCCCACAGATTAAAAAGTGCCGGAAAAAAGAAATTTTTTTTAACCCCAAATTTTAGTGAACTTACATTGGGTTTCCGGTTTTGGTCCACCGTTTGCCATTAAAAACCCGTCTTTCCCCCCCCCCAAAAATTTAAAAAAAATGCGGGAAAAAAGGGGTCTTTAAACCACCCTTTTAGTTTAACTGGCATTGATTTTGCCCGTTCCCGGACCGCCCGTATGACCTTTTTAAAAACCCGTCCCACCCACAATTTAAAAAGGGCCGGAAAAAAAGGGGTTTTTCAACCCCCCCTTTTTGTGAACTGGACATTGGGCAAAATTGTCCTGGGCCACAAATGAGCCCCAAAACCCGCATGACCCCCAAATTTAAAAAATTGGGCCGGGAAAAAAGGGTCTTTAAAACCCCATTTTAAATTTTAACTGGACATTTTTACTATTCTGTCGGGGCCCAGTTATGGCCCCAAAAAAGGCAAACCCCCAGATTTAAAAAGTGCCGAAAAAAGGAGTCTTTTAACCCCCTTTTTTGGTTTAATGGGGCATTGGGCTAAAACCTTTTTCCCGGACCGCGTATGGCCATTAAAACCGTCTAAAACCCCAAAAATTAAAAAAGTGCCCGGAAAAAGGGGTCTTTTAACCACCATTTTATTGAACTGGGCATTGGGGCTATAATTTTAAAATTTGAATTAAACCCCCCCCAATTTGGCCTTTTCAACCCCTTTTTAATGGGCTTGCCCTTTTTCCCCCGGGGCCCCAGCATGAGCCCCAAAACCCGCATGACCCACAAAAATTTAAAAAATTTCCGGAAAAAGGAGTCTTTTAAAACCCCCATTTTTTGTTTTTCTGGACATTGGGGGTATGCCTGTCTTGGGGGCAAAAATTTACCCCTTAAACCTGTCTGACCCACAGATTAAAAAATTTTTTGGAAAAAGGTTCCTTTTAACCCCCCATTTTTGTTGAACTGGGACATTGACTAAAACCTTTTTTGTACCCCAGTAAGGGCCCTTAAAAACCCTTTTGACCCAAGATTAAAAAGGTTTCCCGAAAAAAAAAGTCTTTCAACCACCATTTTTAAAAAATTTAAATGGGGCATTGGGCTATACCTGTCCTGGGGAAACCCACATTTTTTCAAGTCCCTTTCCTTTTCCTCCCTTGTACAGTTCAGGGGGAAAAATTTGTATCAGCTATTTTTTTACATGCAAAAATTTTTTAGTAGTTTAATTCTAGAAAAAAACATTTCTAAAATTGGTTTTTAAAATCCCCCCCACCCTCTTTGTTTTCTCTTTTTTTTAATTTGTTTAAATGGTTGTCCACCCAGGGAATTTTTAACTATTTTTAAAAAAATTTTTGCAAAAACAAGTTTATTTTTGGGAAATATGTGTCCATTCCCGTGTCCTACCCAAATTTCCTTTTTTAAAGCACCCATCAAAAATTGAGGGCCCCTTTTGAAAAAATTGAAAGAAAAAAAATTCTTTTAAAAAACCCTATTTTTTACAATAAAGGGCCTAGTATAAGCTGCCAAATTTCACCGAAAAAAGCTCCCAAAAATTCAAAACCCTGACCCTTAACCCCTTTTGGGGGGGTTTTTGAAAAAACAAAAAGTCTGTTAAAAACCAAAATTTTTTTAAGGGAAAAAGGACCTTAGTTTTAGCTGCAAATTTTACAGCAAAATGCCCCCCAAAAATTTAAAACAGACCCTTTTAGCCAAATTTTGGCAAAATTTTGAAGAACAAATGTCTGTTGAAAAAACAAATTTTTTTTAAAGGGACCTGTAGTATTTCTGCATTTTAAAGAGCATTACCCAAAAAAAATTTTAAAAATGAAATTTTTTTTTTGTTTTTTTTGAAAATTTTTTTTTATTTTTTTTTTTTTTCCGGCCTTTTTTTTTTTTTCTTGTTTTTGTTATTTTTTTTTTTTTTTTTTTATTGTTTTTTTTTTTTTTTTTTTTTGTTATTTTTTTTTTACCCCAAAATTTTTTTCTTTTTTTTTTCGCCCTTTTTTTTTTTTTTTTTTTTTTTTTTTTTTTTTTTTTTTTTTTTTTTTTTTTTTTTTTTTTCCCCTTTTTAAAAGGTTTTTTCCAAAGCCTTTTTTTTTTTTTTTGTTTTTTTTTTTTTTTTTCACCGTTTTTTTTTTTTTTTTTTTTTTTTTCCTTTTTTTTTTTTTTTTTTTTTTTTTTTTTTTTTTTTTTTGGTTTTTTTTTTCCGCTTTTTTTTTTTTTTTTTTTTTGGGGAACCTTTTAAAAAAAATTTAAGGGAGAAAATGAACTTTAAAAAAAGGCCCCCTTTCGTTTGGGGGAAAAAAATGTTAATAGGCCGGTCTTTTACCAGGGAAAAAAACCCCCCAAAAAAAATTTAAAATATGCCCTTTTTACCCTTAATTAAAAGTAAAGAAAACCACTTTATTAAAAAAATTTTTTTTTTCCCAAAAACCCCTTTATAAAGGTTTTCCCAGAACTTTCCTCAAAAACCCTTAACCCTCAAGCAAAAACCCGGGGAAAATTATTCCTTTTGGAACCTTAGTAAAAATTGGGGGGAAAACATTTTAAAAAAAATTTTTCCAGGGGACCATTTCTTTTTAAAAGGGGGAAAGTGGGTAGGGCCTTCAACCGTTGGGGGGAAATTTCCCAAATTTTGGGGGGCCCCCAAACGGCCCCAATTCCGGTTTCCTGCCGCATCGTAAAAAAACCACCCTTTTCCAAACGAAACCCCTTTCTGGGGCCCCAAAAGTCGCCCCGGGAAACCCCTTGGGGGTTACACCAATTGGAAACAAAATTTGGAAAAAAAAACGGGGGGGCAAGGGCCCAAAAAGAAACCCAGGGGGGTCTTCCAAGGGGTTGGGTTTTTAATCACCCCAAAGGTTTTCCCAATTTTGTACCCCCCGGAATTTTATTTTCCTCCCATTTTGTTTTGGGTGGGTGGAAGGAAACCAAGGTTTTTTTTTCCCTTTTTAAATTTGGTTTTTTTTTGGGACCGGGGATCCCCGGAGGGTGGGGCCCCTCAGTTAAAATGTTGTTAAATTTTTATGGCCCTAATGCGAGGATCTTTTTTGGAGGAAAAGGAGCTCCAAGCAATCATTGAGGAAAGGGGCTTTATTTCCCCAAAACCTCTGGGTTTGAAAGGGGGAAATACAAAAGATCTTTCCCCATCTTTTCCTCCGCCTCAAAAATTTGCACCAACCCCTTTCCAAAGGGAGGGGGGCGTTTGGTAACCCTCGGTCTCCAGGGAAAACCTCCTCCCCTTTCCCCCGGCCTTCCCCCCTGGCCACTTCCTTCAACACAGCCCTGAATTTCTTCAGGAAAGCACCTGAGAGCTGATGTGCCCCTTGCACAAACCCGGACCCTGAACCCCTGCCTAATGAAGACCCGTAAAATTGGGAAAAAGTGGGGCCGTGTGGATTCGACGGAGAGAAATGTCCGTGTCCCCCAAACTGGGGGCCCTCTCCCCCTCCGTCCCTGGGGACCTGATGTTTCAGAGTGTCCAACGATCTTCCAGAAAAAGTTTACCCAATGGTCATGCTGACAAGGGCATTGTCCCAAATTTCCCTTTTGGTGGCTTCTTAAAAACCCGGGAAGGATGGTGCCAAAACCTTTCAACCCCGCCCCACTTCGGTGGCTCAAACCCCCCCAGGGGGCCGCCAAAACCCCGCTTGTCGGCCATGTGGGCACTTCGTACGCGTAAAGGCAAATTTCGTGCTGCCACAATCGCTGGGGCATGTGGAGGGTGGAAAATTCCCCCGTGTTGCCACGTCAAAAATGAGACGGTGAAAGGGGGGGCCCCGGGTGAAAGGGTTGCAACGCAGCCAGGTGGGGGCGAAGCAGGGTGCGAAAAGACGGAAAGTGCGAATCAGAATCGGGCCTTTCCCCGCAGGCAGTCCGACCCGGGGTAGCGGGTTTAGAAAAATTTTGGAAAAAGGTTTATGGGCCCTGTGGCCCGGCAAGGGATGTCTCCAGCCTACCGATCTTAAGGGCGGCCAGCAGATTTTCCCCCCTTAAACGCACACCCCCCCTTGCCCGGGGACAAAAGGTTTCCCTTTTCACCCGGCCAGCCCCTAGGGGCCTCGTTTTCGGGGGAGGCCGTCCACGCTCCTGACCTGTGTGTGGGCCGTCCCCCTAGACAGTTTAATTTTTAAAAGGCCGGGGTTTTTCTGGGGACGGGGATTTCCAACCCCGGGGACCTTGGGAAAGGGAACCCTGCCAAAACCCAAACCCTGCGGTTTTTGAAGAGCGGTTTCGCCGAGCCTGGGGGCCACCGTCCCCCACCAAGCCAAACCACCCCCGCTCACCCCGTGACTGTCCCCAGAGGGTATAGCGGCCTTGGCCGTGCTTACAATCCCTGGTTTGGGGCAATGGACTTTTCCAGACAAAAGTGCCCGAAAACGAGCTTAAATTTTAAAAGGGTGACACTGGCTGGGCCCGGGAGGGACGGCCCTTTTTGGCAAAAAAAAAGCCTGCTGGCATCTTTTATTGGGGGGGCCCGGCAACGGCCATTCGTGGTGGAACCCATTTTGTGTCCCTCAAACGGGAAAGGGGAAATTTTTAAAGCCCCAAAAGCCTGGGCAATGCCGGGCATTCCCGGGTTTTTGGGTTTTTGGGGTGGTTTGGGTTAAAGGGTTTTTTTTTCCCAAACCTGGAAGACAGAAGGCTGGCCCTTTCTTTGAAATGGCCCCTGAAAAGGGGGTTTCAGGTCTAAACTGGTGGGGGGAGAAGGGTTGGGTGGGGCTTGGTGGTTGGAGGTTTTCGGGCGCGGGGGAGCTGAAGGGGGAGGCTGATCCTGATCAGACTCCCAAAAGACATGGGGGAGCTGGGAAGCTTGGGGGGGGGTGGAGGAGGGGGAGACAGGGAAAGGGGGTGGGCAAATGGTTGGAAACCCGGGATTGGTGTGGCCCTTTTTTGGGTAAGTGTTGTTCCATTTTAACCATTTCATTTTGCTGCATGTGACTAATGTTGGTGGGGGTTTAAAAACCCCAAGGGTTCTTGCCCCTTCTGTTCGGGTTTTCGGGAAAAAGGGGGCATATGACATCCCCCTTGGGGAAAAAGAAGGCTTTCTCGAAAAAGGCCCAAGGGTTTAGAGGTCCCCGGGGGCCCTTTTTGAACGGCATAAGCGAGGGCGATGTTTCCCCCTGATGTGGGTGGCGGAATCAACTCAGCCCGGGCTCTGCGCCCCCCTCTCCCTTTTTTGAGGGGGGGCCCCCTTTTTGACACTACCCCATCGTCTTCCCCCTGCCAGTTTAGGGAACGCTCGCAAACAAATTCTGCTGGGAAAAAACCACGTTGGATCCGCAATGTTGTCTTTATCATCATCCAACACAGGGGAACTTTCGTCTTTTTTTACCCTTCTGGGATCCCGGAGCTGGGGGCTACAAGCAAGAGGGGGCCGCAAGGGTTGCCGAACCCGGCCCGGGGATTTTTTTCCGATTGACCCGGGTTCCTTTTTCCCCCCCTCTGTGGCATTTATAAATGGGGGTCAATGCAGGGCAAAATCATCCTCTTTGGCCCCCTTTTTACCTTTTAAAAAATGCCTTCTTTCTCCAACTGCATTTTTTCAAAGAGGATTCAGAAAAAAAGGATTATCCCCCCGTGGTGGGTAAAGAGTTACTTTTTGGGGTGCCTTCCCCTTCATGTTGGCGGGTGGGTGAAAGATGCTTGGGTGATGACATTTGTGGGTGACTGGGTTTTAGGACAAAGGGGGGAAAGACTGCTTTTGGGTTTTTCAGGGGGTTTTTGATTAACCACTGAAGAACCCGTTTGGTTCACGCTTTTCGTTTTGAGATTCATGAGGCCCTTTTAAAACCAGGGGGATGAAGGGCCTGGACGGTCCTGAAAAAAGGGGACGATTGTTTTGGCCAATTTTTTGTTTGTTTTTCACCGGCACTGGAAAAAGGGGCACCCTTCTCTCGTTCCTCCCACCCTTCACAACCCCCCTTTGCTTTGTTACCCCCCCACATTTTGCTCCATCTTCAGAAAGGGGGGGGTTTCTATCTGCGCCAAACTGAGATTCAACGAGCGCAATAAAACATTCAGAAGTTAAAGGTAAAAATTCGGGGCAGAATGAAAAAAGAATGTTTGAAAATTTTTTTTTTTGGCAGGTACAAATGGTAAAAAAAACTAGGGGGCCCGTCTAAGGAAATTTTTGGTTTTTTTGGGGTTTAAAAAAGGGGGTTTTTTGCCCAAAAAATCAACCCGCTTTTTGTATTAAATTTTTTAATACCCAATTGTTTTTTGGGGGGCACCAAGTAAAAAAAAAGGCTCTTTTTTTAAAAAATGTTTTAAGGATAATAAAACCGGTGGTTTTTGACCGAAAAAAATGCAAAACAAAAAAGAAACTTTAGGGTTTTTGAAAGATGGGCTTTTAAAAAAATTTCGAAAAGAAAAAAACCCAAAAAATTTTGGGAAGGTTAAAAGGGGGTTTTTCCCCATTCAAGGGGAAGGAGAAAACTGGTCCCTATTGAGAAAAGTGGGGTTTGAAAAAGTTGGTGGAAAAAAATGAAAAACACCTAATTTTAAATTTGGTTACGGAAATAAAAGGGGGTTTTTTGGCCCCTTTTAAAAACCCAATAGATAAAAATTTTGTATTCAAAATTTAAAGGATTTAGGTTTAAAAAATTTTTGGGAAATATAAGGGGGGGGATGGGGGGGGGGAGGGGGGGGGGGGGTAGAAAAACTGCTCAAAAAAAATTGGGTGCCCCAAAAATAAAAAAAAAACCCTAATTTAAAATTTTTTCGGATAAATAAATTGGGGTTTTTTCCACCTTTTTAAATAAACCTGCCGGGGACTAGAAAAATTTTTGTATTCCCTTTTTTAAATTAAAAAAGTTTGGGTTTTTTGAACAAAGCTGGGCTGACGGGCCAAAATGAAAAACCTAATTAAATTGTGTACGGGTAAAAAAACTTTGGTTTTTGCACCTATAAATACCCCCTGCGGGGGACTAAAAATTTTTGTATTCCAAAATTAAATAAAAAAATGGTCTTTAAAAAAAACTGGGCCGCCCAAAGGGGAAAAAAAAGTTTTTTAAAAAGGTTTTCGGATAATAAAAGGGGGGTTTTTTCACCTTTTTAAATAAACCTGCTTAAATAAAAATTTTTGTTTAAAATTTTAATAAAAAGGGTCTTTGAACCCAAAACCGGGCTGCGCCAAAGTGAAAAAACCTAATTAAATTGTGTAGGAAATAAAACGGGGTTTTTTCCCTTTTAAATACACCTGGGTTGGGGGGGTAGAAAAGTTCTTATCCTATTTTGATAAAAATGGGTCTTTGAACAAAGCTGGGGGTGCACCAAAATGAAAAAAAAAAGGAAAATTTAATTTTTTGTACTTTTAATAAAGTTGGTTTTTGCACCTATTTAAATACACCCGCAATTACTAGCAAATTTCTGTATGGTAATATTGTACAAGATGGTTCTAATTAAAAAAAAAAAGGCCTGCGACAAAGTGAAATAAACCTAATTAAATTGTGTCGGATAATTAAAAGTGGTTTTTTTTCAAACCCATAAAAACACCTGCAGGGCCCAGAAAGTTCTGTATCCTAATGTAAGTTAAAAAAAAGTGTCTTTTAACAAAATGGGCTGGGGCCAAAAATGAAAAACACTTAAATTAAATTTTGGGGGGGTGCGGGATAATAAAACGTGATTTTTTTCCCCCTATAAAAACACCTCGGTGACTAGAAAAGGGTTTTGTATCCCATTGTGAGTAAAAAAAGGGTCTTTGAACAAAGCTGGGCTGCCCAAAGTGAAAAAAAAGGGAATTAAAAATTTTGTTTCGGTAATACAAATGGTTTTTGCACCTATAAATACCCTGCCGGTGACGAGAAAAGTTCTGTTCCTATTGGGGAGTAAAAGTGGGTCTTTAAACAAAGCTGGTCGCCAAAAATGAAAAAACGGAAATTGGGAAATTTTGTTTCTTTTAATAAAAATTTGGGGGTTTTTTTACCAGAAATACACCCGCAATTTTCTACAAATTTCTGGTTTTGGTAATATAGTAAAAAGATTTGGGGCTATAACAAAAAATTGGGCCCGGCCCCCAAAGTGAACTAAACCTTTAAATTGTGTAGGATAATAAAACGTGGTTTTTGCCCCAAAAAATAAACCTGCAGTGAATAGAAAAGTTCTGTATCCTAATGTAAGTAAAAAGGGGTTTTTTGGGAAAAAAGATGGGCTCGCCAAAAATTGGGAAAAAACAGTAATTAAATTGTGGGCGGATAAAAAAACGTGGTTTTTTTCACCTATAAATTCACCTGCGGTGATAGAAAAGTTTTATTTCCCATTGTGGGGTAAAAATGGGTTTTTTGAACCAAAACTGGGCTGCCCAAAGTGAAAAAAGGAATTAAAATTTTGTACTTTTAAAAAATGGGTTTTTTGCCCTATTTAAAAACAAATGCTTTTACAGAAAAGTTTTGTATTCCCATTGTGAGTACAAAGTGGGTTTTTTAAAAAAGCTGGGGTGCCCCCCAAAAGGAAAAAAAAAACTTAATTAAATTTGTACTTTTAAAAATAAAAATTTTTTTGCAACCCAAAAAAACACCTGCAGTGAAATAAAAAAATTTTTTGTATTCAAATTTAAGTACCAAGGGGGCTCTTAGAACAAAACGGGGCCCCACCAAATAAAAAAAAAAGCCTATTTGAAAAGGGAAAACGGTTAAAAAAAAAGGTGGGGTTTTTTCACCTATGAAATTAAAACCCGCAATTACTAGAAAAAATTTTTGTAAGGGGAATATTTCCCCACAAATGGGGCTTTGAACAAACTGGGTGGGGCCAAAATAAATAAAAAAAATTTAAAATTTTGTACGGATAAAACAACTGGTTTTTGCACCTATAAATACAAACCCGCGGTGACTAGAAAAGTTCTGAAAACCCATTTTGATAAAAAAAGGGGCTTTTAACAAAGTGGCTGCCCAAAAGGAAAAAACGGAATTGAAATTGTGTACCTTTTTAAAAATGGGGGTTTTTTTCACCTATAAATACACCTGCAATAGAAAATTTTCCATTGGAAACAAAAATGGTTTTTTTAACAAAATGGGCCCGCGCCCAAAATGAAAAACCTAATTAATTTTGTGTACTTTTAAAAAACGGGTTTTTTTCCCTATAAAAACCCCCTTTAATTACTAGAAAAATTTGTTTTTAATTTAAGTAAAAAGGGTCTTTAACAAAAATGGGCCCGCCAAAGTGAAAAACCTAATTAAATTTGGGACGGATAATAAAAAAATGGTTTTTTTTCAAACCCATAAAAAACACCTTTCGGGGATAGAAAAGTTTGTATCCTAAATTTTGAGTAAAAAATTTGGGGCTTTTAAAAAAAAGGTGGGGGCGCCAAAATTTAAAAAAAAGGGAATTAAATTGTGGAAGGGTTAATAAAAAAAATGGTTTTTGCACCCATAAATACACCTGCGGTTTTACAAAAAAGTTCGTATTTTCCCATTGTGAGTAAAAAATGGGTCTTTAAAAAAAGCTGGGCTGCGCCAAAAATGAAAAACAGGAATTTAAAATTTTGTTTCTTTTAATAATACGGTTTTTTCACCTTTTTAAATACAACCCGCTTACAGAAAATTTCTGTATTTAAAATTTTGGGAAAAAATGGGTCCCTTTAAAAAAATGGGGGGGCCAAAAATGGGGGAAAACCTAATTAAATTGGTATGGATAATAAAAAGTGGTTTTTTTTCCCTTTTAAAAAACACCCGCGGGGACTAGAAAAATTTTGGGATCCTAATTTTAAATAAAAATGGGTCCCTTTTTCCCAAAAATGGGGTGCGCCAAAGTGAAAAACCCCGGGAATTAAAATTTGTGTAAGGGTTAAAAAAAATGGTTTTTTTTCCTATAAATACAAACCCGCGGTGACAGAAAAATTCTTTTTCCAAATTTTGAGGGACAAAGTGGGTTCCCTTAAAAAAAGCTGGGCTGCCCAAAAATGAAAAAAACGGAATTGAATTTGGGGTAAATTTTTTTAAAAATAGGGGTTTTTTGGGCCCTATTAAAAACACCTGCAATTACTAGCCAAAAACTGTTTTGGTAATTCCGTACAAGGGGTCTATTTAAAAAAAAATGGGTGCACCAAAAATGAACTTTAAACCCCCCCCCCCCCCCCCCCCCCCCAAATTTAAAATTTGTAGGATAAAAAACGTGGTTTTTGCAAACCCTTTTAAAAACACCGAAATGACTAGAAAAGTTCTGTATCCTAATGTTAAATAAAAAATGGGTCTTTTTAAAAAAACTGGGCTGCCCAAATTTTAAAAAAACGTAATTAAATTGGGGTACGGATAATATTAAAAAGTTGGTTTTTGCACCAAAAAAATACACCTCCCGGGGACTGAAAAATTTTATTTCCCTTTTGATAAAATTTTGGTCCCCTTTAACAAAGCTGGGGTGGCCCCCAAAATGAAAAAAAGGAATTAAAATTTTTTACTTTTAATAATAGGTGGTTTTTTTCACCTATGAAATAAACCTTTCAATTACAAACAAAATTTTTTTTATGGGGAAAATCCGTACAAGGGTGGGTCCCTTTTTAAAAAAAATGGCCCGCGCCCAAAATGAAAAATAAACCTAAATTTAAAATTTTGTACGGATAATAAAAAAATGGGGTTTTTTTAAACCCATTTAAAAACAAACCCCAGGGGCTAGAAAAGTTCTGTATTTCCAATTTTAAGTAAAAAAAGGGGGTTTGAACAAAGTTTGGGGTGGCCAAAGTGAAAAAACGTAATTAAATTGTGTACGGGAAAAAAAACCCTTTTTTTGGGACCTTTTAAATACCCCCTCGGTAAATAGAAAATTTGTAAAACCTATTTTTAAAAAAAAAAAAAAAAAGGGTTTTT
This sequence comes from Phyllomedusa bahiana, assembly GCA_025379985.1. Lineage (NCBI taxonomy): Eukaryota > Metazoa > Chordata > Amphibia > Anura > Hylidae > Phyllomedusa > Phyllomedusa bahiana. The sequence goes on from JAODAL010019053.1 coordinate 62,115, forward strand.
TGAACCAAACTGGGCTGCGCCAAAGTGAAAAAAATAATTAAAAAAGTGTACGGGTATTAAAGGGGGGGGGGGGGGAATAAAAAAAAAGGGGGTATCCCAAATTTTTAAAAAAGGTTTTTCACAAAAATAACAACCCAAATTTCCCAAAAATTTTGGTTTAATTTAAAAATACCCATTTCTTTAAAGGGGCAAAGCGGGGCTGCCCCCGGGTTTCACAATTAAAATTTCCTTTTTAAAATCAAGTGGCCGGGTTTTGTCCTTTTGCCCCCAAAACCCAATTACCCCCCCAAACCCTTTTGGGTAAAATGCTAAAAAAAATTTAGGCCTATTAATAACAAACCCGAAAAACCAAATGCTAAAACCCAAATTCTAAATTTTTCCGGTAAAAATAGTTGGGTTTTTTGAACCAAAAAAACATTGCGAGCGTTTTGAAAAACGACCAAGTTCCTTGGTCTTTGAACAAAAGGGGGCCCCAAAATTTAAAAACCTTAAGCTTGTTCTAGTAAAAAAGCGTGATTTTTCCACCTATACAAATACAATCCGGCTGACTAAAAACCGCTTTACCCTTTTTTAAAAAACCCCTTTTAAAAAAAAGCTGGCCGCCAAAATGACGGGAAGCGCCGAAAATGGCGTGATATTAATAGATTATGCGCAGATTTTAACCTAAATTATCGCGTGATCGAAAAAATCCGATTAACATAAAAACTGTGCCGATTTCAACTTTTTCGATAATAATCGCTCAACACTAATTATCACCTATAGTTTTGCTTCTTTTTGCAACCATTTCTACTCCTTCATCTATGATTTCTTCCAATACTTGATTATGTCTTAAAATGTTGATTAGAGATGGGCGAATCGATTCTAACGAAGTGGAATTCGTTTAGAATTTCAGGAAACTTCAATTCTGAATGAAGTCTAAGTTTGGGTGATTCGGGGGAACAAAGCGTGTTTTAATTGAAAAAATTTGCTGCGAGCACATGGGTTACATGGGCAAAGAAGTCTGGGAGGAAGAAAGGCATAGCCTAAATGACATGTGCAGAAATGAAAGCCAATCAGAGACTGGCGGATTCTGTGACGTCACCGACATTAAGTTCGGGCGAATGACAGTTCACACTCCCCTCACTGTGCTGTGAAGCTGATGATGCTGCTGCTGATAACTCACACTAAATAACTAACTTTTATACAGCGATTTTTTGGGGGGTGTCACAGCTTGTCTCAGAGACTGCTTCTCTTACGTTCTAATTTTGATTTTGTGGGGGTATTGGAATTGAAGTCCAGTGTGCGTCCAATTTTAGCTGCATATACATTTTAATGCTATCTGCTCAGTTCTTGAGGCACATTGAATATCCAAGGGTATCTAAGCCTGTGCTGTTGTATTCAGTTAAAGAAACAGCGTTTTTACAATCCAAATACCACTTAATTTTTGGCTTTCTCATTTCTTTCGCGCAATTTAGATCCAGGGGTTAATTAATTAAGCGTTTTTCTGCCCGTTTGTAGTCAGTAAAAGGGAAATGTTGTTTTTTTAACGCCAAAGAAAAAATTTTGGCTGTAGCATAATTCAAAATCCGAAGGTTATTACGAGTTTTCTGCTGTTGTGCTCCCTAAAATACATGCCGTTTTAACACGCTACAAAGCTGGTAATTTTTGGCAGAAATTTCTTTTGCGAAATTTAATCCAAGGAGCCTTTTTATACTAAGTTATTTTTTCAGCAGTTTTCAGTAAAAGAAACGTTCTTTTTACCAACCAAAGAAGAAATTTGGCTGTAGCATAAATTCATATCCGGAAGGTTATTTACGAGTTTTTCTGTTGTTGTGTTCCGTAAAATTACAGCGTTTTAACACGCTAAAAAGGTGTAACTTGTTGGCAGCACATTTCTTTTGCGCAATTTTACATCCATGGGTTAACTAAGTATTTTTTCTGCAGTTGTATTCAGTAAAAGAACGTTTCTTTTTCACCGCCAAAGAAGAAATTTGCTGTAGCATAATTCATATCCGAAGGTTAATTACGCGTTTTTCTGTTGTTGTGTTCCGGTAAATTAACGCGTTTGTTAACACGTACAAGCTGGTAATTGTTGCTGCACATTTCTTTTTTTTACGCAATTTACAACCAAGGGTCAACTAAGTATTTTTCTGCAGTTGTATTCAGTTACAAAGTAACGTTCTTTTTCACCACAAAGAAGAAATTTTGGCTGTTAGATAATTCATATCGAAGGTTAATAAGAGTTTTTCTGTTGTTGTGGTTGTTAAAATACACGCCGTTTAAACACGCTACAAAGCTGGTAATTGTTGGCCAGCACCATTTCTTTTGCGCAATTTAATCCAAGGGTTAACAAAGTATTTTATTCTGCAGTGTCTTCAGTTCAAAAGAAAAGTTCTTTTTTTCACCGCAAAGAAGAAATTTTGGCTGTTAGCATAATTCATATCGAAGGTTAATTACTAGTTTTCTGTTGTTGTGTTTCGTAAAATACACGCCGTTTTAAACGCTACAAAGCTAGGTATTGTTGGCAGACATTTCTTTTTGCGCAATTTACATCCAAGGTGTTAACTAAGTATTTTTCTGCTGTTTGTATTCAGTAAAAGTAAACGCTCTTTTCACGCAAGAAAGAAATTTTGACTGTAGCATAATTCATATTACCGAAGGTTAATTAGAGTTTTTATGTTGTTGTGTCGTAAAATACACGCGTTGTAACACGACTACAAAGCTGGTTAATTGTTGCAGCACATTCTTTTGCGCAGTTTACATCCAAGGGTTAAACTAAGTATTTTCTGCCAGTTGTATTCAGTAAAGAAAGCTCTTTTCACCGACCAAAAGAAGAAATTTTGGCTGTAGATAATTCATATCGAAGTTTAATTTACCGGAGTTTGTTCTGTTGTTTGTGTTCCGTAAAATATCTGCAGTTTTAACACGCTATGAAAGCTGTTAATTGTTGCTGCAATTTTCTTTTGCGCCAGTTTACATCCAAGGGTTCCGTTAACTAAGTATTTTTCTGCAGGTTGTAATCAGTAAAAGTAACGCTCTTTTTTCACCGCCAAAGACGAAATTTTGGGTGCTTGGCATGTGTAGCATAGATATTCATATCCGTAGTTGATTACGAGTTTTTCTGTGTTGTTGTGTCCGCCTGTTAAAAATACACGCCATTTTAACACGCTACAAAGTCTTGTAATTTTGGCAGCTCACATTTCTTTGCGCAATTTACATCCAATGGGTTAACTAAGTTTTTTTCTGCTAGTTGTTATCAGTAAAAGAAAAATTTTCTTTTTCACGCCAAAAGAAGAAATTTTGTGCTTTGTAGCATAATTCATATCTGAACGGTAATTACGAGTTTTTCTGTTGTGTGTTTCATAAAAATACACACGCGCTTTTAACAACGCTAAATAGCTGGTTATTGTGGCAGTGCTGACTTTCTTTAGCGCAATGACATCCAAGGGTTTAACTTTAACTAAGTATTTTTCTGCAGTTGTATTCTCAGTAAAAGATAGTTCTTTTTCACCGCCACAAGAAGAAATTTTACCTGTTGCATAATTTATATCCGACGATTAATTACGGAGTTTTTCTGTTGTTGTGTCCCGATAAAATACACGCCATTTTAACACGACTACAAAGCTTGTATTGTTGGCAGCACATTTCTTTTGCGCTATTTACATCCAAGGGTTAACTAAGCTATTTTTTCTGCTGTTGTATTACAGTAAAAGAAACTTTTTTTCATCGCCGCAATAGGTAGAATTTTTGGATGTCGCTTTAAGTTTCATATCCCGAACGGTTAATTACTGAGTTTTTCTTGTTGTGTGTTCGTTAAAATACACGCCGTTTTAACACGCTACACAAGATGGTAATTGTCTGGCAGGCACATTTCTTGATTGCGCAATTTACTATCCAAGGGTTTGAACTAATGTTTATTTTTCTGTCAGTATGTATTCAGTAAAGAAACTTTCTTTTCATCGCCCAAAGAAGAAATTTTGGCTGTAGCATAATTATATCCGAAGGTAATTACGAGTTATTTATGTGTGTGTTCCGTAAATTACACGCCGTTTTAACACGCTACAAAGCTGGTAATTGTTGGCAGACTTTTATTATTGGCAATTTACAAACCAAAGGGTTAACTCAGTAATATTTTTTTTCTGCAGTTGTATTCAGTAAAAGAAAACGTTCTTTTTCACGCCAAGAGATAGAGAATTCTGTTAGCATAATGTATATCGAGGTTAATTAGCTATTATGTGCTTTTATATTCCGTAAACACAACACAGAGTTTTTAAGGCACATACAAGTAAATTTTTCCTGCCCATTTGTGGAGCGCAATTTAAATCCAAGGGTTACCCAAGCTTCTTAGTGAGTTCATTTGGAGTCACATACAGGGTGTGTATTTATCATATACAGATTTCTTCATCAAACAGAGTCTGTACATTTTAGAACAAACAGTATGTCAGACAGAGAGGTGGCAGTCTCTTCACCTGCGAGTGGCAGTGGCACAAACATTCCTGGAGCAGGCCCAGGTCGCAGCACAGCAAGGTGACGTCGCTTCGCAGGTTCAAGAAAGTGGCGGCACAGGGGCTCAGTGAGGCAGCGGCGGTAGTAGTCACTCAGTGCGGAGCGTTGGGGGTAAAATCAGCTACTCGTCGGTGTGGCAGTTCTTTGCTAAGACACCGGAGTAGCCGAATATGGGTATATGTAGAATCTGTGGGCAGAAAGTGAAGCGTGGCCAGGGAGCTAACGTTGGCACCACGGCACTGCGTCAACACATGCAGTGTCACCATTCGGTGGCCTGGGAGAACCGTGGCTCAGATGTGTTGGTCCATCCTGCCGCCGCAGCAACAGCATCAGCACCCAGTGGCACGCATGCCATTGCAGTCAGTCAAGGCTTCACCACCTCTGCAGAAGGGAGCTGATTCTCTATGCCATCATCTCCCGTTCCAGATGTTCCTGCTCCTCGCTACTCATGGCGCCAGCAGTCATTCAACGAGGCAATTGCAAAGAGACAAAAGTATGCGTCCAACCATCCTAAGATGCAGAAGCTGACCGTGCTCCTGTCCAAGTTGTTCGTACTGCAGTCCCTCCCTTTCCAAATGGTGGACTCTGCACCGTTCAGAGAACTAATGGCTTGTGCCGAGCCGAGATGGAGACTTCCAAGCCGTAATTTCTTTTCTAAAAAGGCAGTACCAACACTTCACAAATATGTAGAACAGAAGGTGGGCCAGTCCTTGAGCTTATCGGTGTGTCCCAAGGTGCACGGCAGCACGGACGTCTGGAGCTGTAACTACGGTCAGGGCCAGTACATGTCCTTTACGGCCCACTGGGTGAATGTGCTTCCTGCCCAGGCACACCAACAACTTGGACAGGAGACGCCGCTTTCTCCTCCACGTTGTCAAACTGCTGCTCCTGCGCCAATGTCTGCCTCCTCCTCCTCCACCACCACCACCATCTCAGCCTCCACAAGTACTGCTCCATCATACCACATGTGTAGGGCACAGCGGTGTCACGCAGTTCTACACCTGGCTTGCCTCGGCGAACGAAGTCACACAGGGGAGGAACTTCTCCGCGTCATGCAGCAAGAAATCGATGTGTGGCTTTCGCCGCACCACTGCAAATCGGAACCATGGTGACGGACAATGGGAGGAACATGGTGTCCACGCTGCACCAAGGAGGGATGGTCCACGCGCCCTGCATGGCGCATGTGTTCAATCTGGTTGTGGAAAGGTTCCTGAAGTCTTCCACCAATCTTCAGAAGATTCTGAAAATGGACAGGAAACTGTGCATGCACTTCATCCATTCCTACAAAGCCAGGAACACACTCCTCGAGTTGCAGGGGCAGAACGGCCTCCCCCAACACACTCTGATATGCGATGTTTCCACCCATTGGAATTCCAGCCTGCACATGTTTGACCGACTGTATGAACAGAGAAAGGCCGTACCAGCTCCATCAGCAGCAACCTAAGTCTGGAGTCACTGATGAGCAGCTTCCTTCACCCGCCTAGTAAGGAGGGCAGTCGCCAGCAGCAGCATCAGGACCCTGAGCAGTCCCTGAACCAACAGGTGGTGGCCTACTTGGACAGCACTCTGCCACCCCAGCTAGAAGATCCGCTGGACTACTGGATGTGTGGCCGCAACTTGCCGAGTTTGCAGTGGAGAAGCTGTCCTGCCCGGCCAGTAGTGTGGCATCAGAGCGGGTGTTCAGTGCGGTGGGGGCCATCGTTACCCCAAGGAGAACCCGCTTGTCCATGGGAAATGTGGAATGACTGACCTTTGTCAAGCTGAATCAGGCGTGGATCGGACAGGATTTCCACACACCAATGCCTTAGGCGTCAGATTACATCAGCCTTGACGCCTCACCAAAAACTTGAGAAATGAGTCTGGATTCAAACTACCTGCCTCAGCCACTATACTGATGCTGCCACCCCTCTGATGCCACACATCTGCTGACAGTTTCTCCATCTGCCACCAACCATCTTTACCAGGGACTGGTATTGCCACCCACCTCCACACTCTGTCATTGTGCCACTCTATGACCTCATGCTGCTGCTGCTGTTGTTGCTGCTGCGGTCACCTCCACACCCTGTCATTGTGCCACTGTCTGACCTCATGCTGCTGCCGTCACCTCCACTCTCTGTTATTGTACCACTCTGTGGCCTACTCCTGTTTTTGCCACCTCCAGAATGTCATTGTGCCACTGTCTGACCTCATGCTGCTGCTGTGGCTGCTGCCATGACCTACACACTGTGTCATTGTGCCCCTCTGCGGCCTACTCCTGGTCTTGACACCTCCAGAATGTCATCGTGCCACTGTCTGACCTCATGCTGCTGCTGTGGCTGCTGCCGTTACCTACACACTCTGTCGTTGTGCCACTGTCTGACCTCATGCTGCTGCCGTGACCTACACACTCTGTCATTGGGCCACTCTGTGGCCTACTCCTGTTTTTGCAACCTCCAGAATGTCATTGTGCCACTGTCTGACCTCATGCTGCTTTGTGGCTGCTGCCGTGACCCACACACTCTGCATTTCCATGCTGACTCATGCTGCTGCTGTCTGACCTCTGCCGGACTACACACTCGTCATGTGCCACCTGTGCCTACTCCTGTTTTTGGCCACCTCCAAATGTCATTGTGCCACTGTCTGACCTCATGCTGCTGCTTGTGGCTGCTGCCGTGACCTACACACTCTGTCATTGTTTCCACTGTCTGACCTCATGCTGCTGCTGTGGCTGCTGCCGTGACCTACACACTCTGTCATTGAGCCACTGTCTGAACTCATCATGCTGCTGCGGCAAATGCCTAGACCTACGCACTCTGTCATTGTGCCACTCTGTGGCCTACTTCTGTTTTTGCCACTTCCAGAATGTCATTGTGCCACTATCTGACCTCATGCTGCTGCTGTTGCTCCTGCCTCGAACGCCACACTCTGTCATTGTGCCACTCTGTGGCCTACTCCTGTTTTTGCCACCTCCAGGATGTCATTGTGTCACTGTCTGACCTCATGCTGCTGCTGTGGCGGCTGCCGTGACCTACACACACTGTCATTGTGCCACTGTATGACCTCATGCTGCTGCTGTGGCTACTGCCGTGACCTACACACTGTGTCATTGTGCCACTCTGTGGCCTACTCCTGTTTTTGCCACCTCCAGAATGTCATTGTGCCACTGTCTGACCTCATGCTGCTTCCGGTTGCTGCTGCCTTGCCCTCCACACTGTGTTATTGTGCCACTCTGTGGCCTACTCCTGTTTGTGCCACCTCCAGAATGTGATTGTGCCACTCTCTGACCTCATGCTGCTGTGGCTGCTGCCGTCACCTCCACACTCTGTCACTGTGCCACTCTGTGGCCTACTGATGTTGCCACCTGAGCCATCAGCTTGTTTTTTTCCAGCTGGCGCTGCCATGACTTTATCAGGCTACATTCCCGATTCAGTTTTTTTGGTCAGTTTTGCCCTCTTTAGTGCCCAGGGAATTTTATAGTGAAGCGATTCTAAGAGCGGCTGCAGTCATATGCGTGTCATACTAAAACATAACATTGTATGAAGACCAAACCAAGCTCCCTCTGCATATTTAAGCATGGCACAACAATCTATAGCACCCTACAGGCTCTGTGCAGCCTGGAAATAGCTGTTTTTTAACGCGATTCGTCCCGAAGTAATTCGGACCGAAACGAATTTTGTCGGAAAATTTGGCGAAGTCTGCGAATCGAATTTTTTAGAAATTCGCCCATCTCTATATTAATTCATATAAAATTTAAATACTCTTATTGCAGTCTGTGCATCTGTTTGCCACAAAGAGCTCAGTTGTACACATATTGTTTTATACATATTTTATAGTGAATTACACCTGTAATCAATGGTGCGAAGGCCGCCATATTAATCCATATAACTTTTTAATACTTCTATTTCACTCAGTGCGTCTCAGTTTGGCGCTAATCGTGCATTTGTACGATAGTTTGTTGAAAATTATCAACTGCTAGTCCTACAGGGCAATTGTAAATCTCAGGGACTGAAGAAAGAACACTGTTGATTTTGTGTTACGGTTCTTCCACCAGACCTCATTTCACAGATATTTGATAGAAACAATTCTGTTTCTAATCCTAGTTGGCTGTTGGAAATTAGTGGGATGTAAGAATAGCTGTGATTTGCAGTCTTTCAATAAGAGACAGTAAAAAAGACTCTTCCATACCTTTTACATTTTTATATTTCTGAACGTGGAGCGAACTGCAGGTGGTAAGCAAGCAAAGAGGGGTGTAGGACATGGAGGTAGAGGTACGAGAGAAGATGCTCCTTCCAGTGCTGGCGACAACACGCAAGCCAGCGGATCGTCGGTTGCAGGACCATCAGGCCTGTCATCGAAGGGTCAGGGCCCTGTGAATCTCAGTAACGAACAGCGTCGCCAATCTGTTTTTCAGTGGTTAATGCAACCTGCATCCAGTAGTCTTACCTCATCATCCTCCCAGTCACGGCCACAAATGTCGTCATCATCATCGTCAGCATCCGTCCAACATGAAGTGAAGGCAGACCAGATGTCAACTCGTGTACCCACCACTGTGGATAATCCATTTTCTGAAGACCTCTTTGATGACAAAATGCGGTTGGGGTCAGAAGGCATTTCAAAAGATCAAGAGGCCAAAGAGGATGATTTTGTCTGCTCTGACGCCCAATCGCTGATGCCATCAGAGGAGGAGAAGGAAGCCGGTCAATCGGCAAAAATCCCGGGCGGTCGGCAACGCCTTGCAGTGCCTGTCGCTAGTAGCCCGCAGCTCCAGGATGCAGAATGTCAGGACGAGGAAGTCACCTATGTTGATGATGATGATGATGATGACGACATTGCAGATCCAACGTGGTCTTTTCAGCAGAATGTGCTTGCGAGCGCTTCTTTACTGGATGCGGAGGAAGACAATGGGGCAATGTCAGTACAGGTCCCGCCTCAAAAAGGGAGAGGCCGGTTGCACAAGTCCACTGAGATTATTCCGCCAGCCATCATCAGCGGAAACACCGCTCCTCACTTATCGCCGTCGAAAAGGTCCAGGACCTCTCAAGCCTGGGCCTTTTTCGATCAAGCCTCTGATTCACCGAGCGATGTCATATGCCGCCGTTGCCGTAAACGCATCAGTAGAGGAAAGAATCTGAGGTGTTTAACTACCACCAACATGTCTAGTCGCATGCAGCGAATGCATGAGTTGAAATGGAGGGAACACTTGGCGAGAAAAGGCCACACCGATCTTGGGCTTACAACCACTGTCACACCCTCTGTATCCGCCTCCTCCTACGCCACTTCCAATACCAAGCGTTCTTCAGTTGCCCATGTCTCTCAGCGTCATGATCAAGGATCAGTCTCCTCTTCAGCCTCCACCGTCGCCCGGTCCCACCACCCCACCAAGACCCTTTCCTACCCCTTCTCCTTCTGCCATTTTGACGACCTGCATGCCTACAACGGCCAGTCTAGCAGCCAGCCTTCTGTCTTCCAGGTTTGGGAGCAGAAGAAACACTTTAACCCAAACCATCCCAAAGCCAAAAGCCTGAATGTCGGCATTGCCAGGCTTTTGGCCTTGGAAATGTTGCCTTTCCGCCCAGGTGGACACAGATGGGTTTCCGTCACGTAAATGGCCCTTGCCTGCCCCCAAAAACCAGATGCCGAGCAGGGCATTTCTTTTCCAGAAAAGCCGTCCCTGCCCTGGCCAGCCACGTGTCATCTAAAATCTCAAGCGCATTGTCTGCATCTCTGTTCAGCAAAGTCCATCTCACCACCGATACATGGACTAGTAAGCACGGCCAAAGCCGCTATATCTCTGTGACAGCTCACTGGGTGAGCTGGGTGGATGTCTCTGGTGGTGACGGTGGCTCTCAGGCTCGGCGCATGCTCTTCAAAACCGCAGGGATGGTGCAGGGTTCTTTCCCCCAAGGTCCACTGGTAGCAACACACCACCCAGAGAAACCAGGCCGTGTTGAAATTAATCTGTCTTGGAGACCATCAACACACAGGTCAGGAGCTGTGGACAGCTCTTCGCAACAAGACAGAGCGCTGACTGGGTGACAAGAACCTTGTGCCAGGCAAGGTGGTGTTCGATAACGGTCGAAATCTGCTGGCCGCCCTTAAAATTGGTAGGCTGGAGTAGTGTTGAGCGATTATTATCGACAAAGTTGAAATCGGCACAGTTTTTATGTTGATCGAAATTATTAGATCATGCGATAATTTAGGTTAAAATCTGTGCATCATCTATTAATATCGCATCACTTTCAGCGCTTCCTGTCATTTTTGGGCGGCCAGCAAATCAAGCTTACAGAATAGAGCAGGGTGAGATGTGTGGGGCGATGTCATGACTGGGATGTGTATGGTTGCGATTTTCGGAAAAACACATGGCCTCGTTTTACAAGAACAGCCCTTCCTGTTTTTGTCAGTTCTATCAGCGTCCATACAGTAGACGTGCGCTCTGCCTGTGCCAAACCGCTAGCGAAATTATTCTATTTCTT